>ML479415.1:37534-52960 GCA_005239535.1 Nicotiana rustica | reverse complement strand
ATCACCACTATGCGGGATCTCAATACATAAGAAATTATCAAGCCGTTTCACAACTCACACGGCAAAATCATAATATTACCTGAATTTGACGAAGACGAGACAACTCCTGATATCCCAACACCCCTTCTTGAGGAGCGCTATACTGAAATGAACATATCTGCCTCACATGAAGCCCATAATCATATTTAAATCCATCCACAAACATCGAGTCTACCTTGCTCGCACCAAGCTGGGCTAATAGCCTTACCTGGGTCCATATTAACCCCCTTCCTCTCATAATACGCAAGAACAACCATCATAGCCGGGACAACATCCCATAATCCACAACCAACTGGACCGAACGCCTTCCTGGCATAAATTTTCAAAACAAGCAATATTGTACTTCCTTATACTTGGTCCAAATCTTCAATCTATTAAGTGACTACATGTCACACTTATAAAATCATCTCGTGGTTACGCTCCCACGACCTTTCACACCAGGTAAAAAGTCTGCACACTCGCATCACCGACCACACTAATGTCGTAAAGCAATTCAAGAATCCCATAACCAGGATACAAAGCCTCTTTCATCAAACACCGATCTCAGATGAAGCTGAAGTCATCACCTGCTTACCCCGAACTTTCAAATCAATTTTTCTTGCTCATCCGATCTCATGACATCCTTGCTAACACCAAACCGCCATCTCGATTCTTACTCCCAGTTACATAATGCTTACCGCACCTAACATGCCAATATGAGATGTCGCAAGAATTCCATCATAACCTCTGAACCACTAATAGGGTGAACACTTCATCATATAGAAACCTTTTACTTACCTTCAGTTCGAGAGTACCATCTCAACACACGAGTGAATTCTCACAATCACCCAACACGCAAATCCTTAAGTAGTGGTATGAACCACCACAAAACCTTCTGGGATCCGCCTATACCTGACAGGCCATAGCTCTCGAATGCTCACACATGAAATCTATTACGACGGCCGACAAGCTCCGTACACACCGGCACAAACAACATGCATAACTTAATCACATCGAAGGAACTGATCACTGCCGTAAATGTGCCATTTCAACCATGACTAATCAATCTATCTTATTTTAATCATTTTCAATTGCCTCAGGAATAATAGTAACTTCCTCCAACTCATAGCAAACTCAACCCTCACTCATCCCGAGTGACCTTGATTCATGAGACCGTGCTGTCTCAGTCTCACAAACCGTCTCGTACCCCCTGATAATCTTTCTACAACCCGGAGTTTATTTCTCTCACTCCTCTATACTATTCTGCATGCTGAAAATATCATAGAACCCCCAAACCATCTTCCTTTTTCTCAGAAATTACTCTGCAAAAGCTCGATTCTCAACCATACTGATGCTGAAGCCCTTAAATGCCGCATTCTTAACTTTTGAATCCACTAGGACCCCTATTGAGAGTCACCCACTTTGACTGGCCCCGGATACAATCACCCCAAGGATCTTCTAGCACACGAACACCCTTCAATGAAGCACGGGACTGAGTCACTACCCTTACAATTCGCCTATGCATTAAGCAAAATTCTGAATCTTCCAAAGCCTAACCCTGGTCTTATAGGACCAACTTTTGCACACATTCATCAAATCCCATGCACAATTACCATCCTACTCCTTTACCTTAGTTGTACTAACTTGCCAATATGCCGACAATCTGCAGCCCCATGAGAGCACAATCCTACATCCCAATTGCAGGTGGTGGGACTCCCCCACTTAGCCCGAAGCTACCCCTTGCACTACTTTAGACCCAATCCGTCCAATTCTTCCAAATTCTCTTGTTATCACTCCCTAATTACTCAAATTCTCTAGCATCATTCACACATCCCGCCTCCTACCGAACAACCACTAGAATCCCTCTCGGAAGCTTGCCAACCATGAAACTGCTAACCTATTCACCGGAGATAACCCACCTATGTAATTCACCAACTGGCACCTTCCAACGAAGCCATACTGAACTATCTCTACGACATCAATACTCCATCCTAAGCGCGTTCTCATTCACCAACCTTACCTGTCCGCCCGCTCCCCATGGACATCTACTAACTGCGCTACAATACCTTCTAATTCACCACTATGTTGCCGCTCCCCCACTTTGCGACTGCTCGACTTTCGCTTCCTACACCTGGCCTCCTAGAAATGGAACCACCGCCTAGCCTCAATTCAATATCATTCTTTGCCAACTGCGTTCTTCAATACTCCTTCACCATACTCTAGCCCCATGCACCCGAAGAAACCATGGCACCGATGAACTTAACACATTCCATTCGATCAAGGACGACAATAACACGTCACATGTGAATACTCCACCTTACTTGAAAACACCAAGCCTTACTACTTTATCAATCCAAAGCCTGGTCATCTATAGATCAGTTGCTTTCCTTCCGCCGGAATCTAAATACTGAAATCTCGAAATCACACTCTGAGAAGACCTCCCTTCAAGCCATTCATCACCCCCAACCTATGGGCAAGCATTCTATCATCATATCGACATTGCGCGATAACCAATCGTAAAAATCATCACAACCTGAGCATAGCCTCAAGGTTCTCAGAAACACAACAACCGAGCTGAAACAACATAATATTATTCTGCAGGGCAACAACAACAACTACATCTAACTACACATGGGAAACACCTCACACCATATCCGTAGCACCATATCAATTCCTCAAATTACAGATTTATAAAAAGTGCTCCGCGACGCATAAGATTGAGTAGGAATAAGCATAGGCATAAGCCTCAAAGGAATCGAATCGCACGATGAGGAATCAAGAAGAAAAGTAGTCCTAACAGCCCTGTAGCCTCTCGAAGATAAGTACAGACGTCTTCGTACTAATCCGCAAGACTCTACTAGACTTGCTCATGACTCTTGAGACCTAAGGGAAGTGGAGCACGTCAACTCTCGATGATCAAGAATCCTAAGCAGGGGGACCGTCAGCTTGCCTACCTGCACCTGTGGGCATGACACACAAGCCCCGGGAAATAGGGCATCAGTACGAATAATGTACTGAGTCTGTAAGACATGAAAATCAGTACATAAGAGACATAGATGAAACATGGAATAAGGAATTTCGTTTGTAAGTCTAAATAACTTTGCAAATCCTGAAACTGTTATAATGTCATGCACGTGCGTGTAAATGTCGTGTAATACATAGGTATAGGTGTACATAATATCATCAAGCCTCTGAGGGCATCCCGTCATATCATCTCGGCCACTATGGGCAAAATCATCAACATATACCAACTGATCAGGTGGTGGTGCGTATATAACGTCGTAACCTTTTTCCATATCCCATATAAATATATATACATATAAATACGCGTACATAATGCCATCTGGTCATGGGTCAATGTACATGTATAAATGAATGAAATGCATGAAAATATGTTAATAATCTCAATATTCCTTTCGGATAAACTTTATCAACTGCGTATTATTCTGAGACCCATGAACAGAAGATATAATAATACGCCACATGGGGCATCAAGAACATAGAGACCCCTAGTATTGATATGAATAGAGTCATTTATGAAAGTTGTGCGTTTGCTTGTTGCTTTTTGTATCATTTGGATCATGCCAAAAAGAAAGAAGCGATAGCCTTAACATACCTGGAGTAGGGAAAATCCGTATGATATTCTTGGAAAAATTTTCGCCGTACTCCTTTAGAACCGCAAAATTTTACGTTGCTAAGGTGCTAATAATTCTCGTTGGAATCGTTTGGTTGCAAGAAATTTTGTTGAAAACTTGTTGGATTTTAGCGTCTGTTTTGAAATGTTTTGAATTAGGAAGAAAGGTATATGATTTCTCACTTGATTATTCTAAGTCCAAATGAAACCAAACTTGTAATGTCTTACACGTAAGTGTCTCATGTCCATTACTTTAGATGGCCACCTAACCCAATATGAGTAATAGTCATATATCTTAGTAGTGGCTTGCTTCCATGTGGGGGTGAGAGGGGTTTTAATCTTATCTCATAACTCATTAATTAATTAGGTAATGTCCCGTTACTCGATAATTAACCAATTACCCACATAATTAAGAATTATCTCAAATTACTTAAAATACTACTAATTTTTAATATACTTTATACATAATACTATCATGGTCATATGGTACCTTGTATGGTACTAGTCCATAAATATCGGGTATTATAGCTCGGACCGTATTTATCCCAAATCGACAACCTTCAACGAAACTCATTTTCTTTAATTCGTGTACCATTTATCCTTCATGGCACTTACTTATCGCTTGTTATAAATAAAATAAATATGTTAACCTCAAGATAATATCATCCCCGAGTCTACGTCGATTAAAGACGAAACTTTAACGTACGAAAACGCGAGATGTGACATTCTTCCCCTCTTAGAAATATTCGTCCTCGAATGTTTTACTCCCCGGTATCTATATACCTTTGACAGAGTCGCCTTTGTAACAATAGTACTACCAACTCTTCCTATAGAAACTTAATAATTCAACACCACATAGGACCACAATCATCAATAACGACAATGGCCTCACACGACCAATGACAATAACTAACACAAGAATTACCTTAAGGTTGTGATGTCTCAGTCGGACCCTTCTCTGGAGGAGGAAATAAGTAGGGATATCTAGACTTCATGTCTTCCTCGACCTCCCAAGTCATTTCTTCCACATTCTTGTTTCTCCAAAGTACTTTCACCGAAGCTCTGTATTTAGTTCTCAATCTCTGGACATGTCAATCTAATATAAAAATGGGAGTTTCTTCACATGATAACTGCTCTGTGACCTGAACGTCGTCAACTGACACGATTCTGGAAGGATCTTAGATACATTTACGGAGCATAGACACATGAATGACTGGATGTATAGACTCCAAGTCCGAAGTCAAGTCTAACTCATATGCTACCTGGCCTACCTTGCGTATGATCCTATATGGTCCAATGTACCAAAGACTAAGTTTTCCTTTCTTATCGAACCTCATAACACCTTTCATCGGTGATACCTTTAGGAATACCCAATCGTCAACCTGAAACCCCAAGTCTCGCCGTCGTTTATCCGCATAAGACTTCTGACGACTTTGAGCTGCTAATAGCGTTTCTTATATAAGCTTAATTTTCTCGATTGCCTATTGTACCAATTCTGGTCCTACTAACATAGTTTCCCCAACATCAAACCACCCTATAGGCAACCCACACTTCCGTCCGTAAAGAGCTTCGTATGGAGCCATCTGAATACTGGAATGGTAGCTATTATTATATGCGAACTCAATAAGCGGAAAATGATCATCCCAACTACCTTTGAAGTCTATCACACAAGCTTGTAACATATCCTTAAGTGTCTGAATGTACGCTCAGCCTGTCCATCTGTCTGGGGATGAAATGTTGTACTAAGACTTACCTGAGTCCCCAATCCTCTTTGGAAGGACCTCCAGAAGTTAGCTGTAAATTGAGCTCCTCTATCCGAGATAATAGATACAGGGACACCCTGCAGTCATACTATCTCCTTAATATAAAACCTTGCATAATCCTCTGCAGAATATGTAGTCCTAACGGGAAGAAAATGGGCTGATTTTGTAAGCCTATCAACAATCACCCATATAGAATCGAACTTACGGTGGGTACGAGGTAAACCTACGATAAAATCCATATTGATCACTTCCCACTTCCAAGTCGGAATCTCTATAGGCCGCAATAATCCACCGGGTTTTTGATACTCAATCTTGACCTGCTGAAAATTAGGGCACTGAGCAACAAACTCCGCTATATCCTTTTTCATCCCGTCCCACCAATATACTTCCCTGATATCATGGTACATCTTTTTTTCTCCTGGATGGATAGAATAACGAGAACAATGAGCTTCTCCCATAACCTACCGACGCAGCCCTACAACATTAGGGATACATAATCATCCTCGATATCTGAGGACCCCATCTTCTGTAATTTCAAACGGTGTCTTCTCCTTCTGAGTGGTGGTATCCCTATAATGAACTAACACATGATCCTCGTACTCGCATTCCTTTACTTCAGTTACTAAAGAGGATGTTGTTGTATCCTGAATAGTAATTCCAATATCACCTGAATCCAGTAACCGAACTCCAAGACTAGCTAGCTGATGAATCTCATGGGCTATTCCCCTCTTTTCTGGCTGTAAATATGATAGGCTACCCATAGGTCTACGGCTGAGGGCATCGGCTACCACATTCGCCTTTCCCGGATGGTATAAAATATCAATGTCATAATTTTAAGTATCTCCAACCATCTCCTTTGACGTAAATTCAATTCCTTTTTCTTGAAGATATACTAGAGGCTCTTATGACCCGTATATATATATATCAACATGAATGCCATACAAGTAGTGCCTCCACGTCTTTAGTGCATAAATCACTGTGGCTAACTCTAAATCGTGGGTCGGGTAATTCTTCTCGTGCTTTCTTAGTTGTCTAGAAGAATAAGCTATAACCTTACTATTCTACATCAGCACACAACCCAATCCACTGCCTGAAGCATCACAATAGATGACATAACCATCAGTCCCTTTTGGGAGCGTTAGAGGTGTAGAAGTCAATCTGTCCTTTAATTCCTGGAAACTCTTTTCGCAAGCATCAGGCCATTGAAACTTTGCTCCATTCTGAGTCAACTTTGTCAAAGGTGCTGAAAGGGAAGAAAATCCCTTTACAAATCTCCTGTAATAACCTACCAAACTGAGAAAGCTACGAACCTCCGTCGGTGTCGTGGGTCTAGGCCAAGTCTTTACTGCCTCAATCTTTTGTGTATCAACCCGGATACCTTCACTCGAAATGATATGCCCAAGGAAAGCTACAGAGTTTAACTAGAATTCACAATTTAGAGAATTTTGCATACAACTTCCCTTTTTGTAGAACTCTGAGCACAGTACGCAAATGATCTGCATGCTCAGCCTTTAAACGAGAATACACCAATATATCTGTCATGACCCAAACCGGAGGCTGCGACGGGCACTCGGTACTTTACTCAACCGAGTACGAACGTAACATATCTTTCTTATTGTACTATCATGGGTAAATGTGCCAAAAGGGTCATCATGACATAACCAAAATAAAATATAAGGACATGCTAGACATAGGACGACCCAACATGATATAGAAACTTATACATGTGACATATGGGCCCATAAGGCTGGCATGATCATTTGTAAACTCAAAACATAGGCTGACAAGGCCATAAAAGTATCCATATACATGACATCTGTCTACAAGCCTCTAAGAGTACATAAATATCACAAAGATCGGGACAGGGCCCCTCCATACCAATCAATACATGTCCAAATCATATTGACGAAATAGTCAACTCTGGAGAAACTGGAGTGCACCAACACCTTCCGCTGAACTGATAGCCTACTAGGAGGACTCTCAAACTGTCTACCGGGACCTGCGGGCATGAAACGCAGCGTCCCCAGGCAAAAAGAACGTCAGTACGAATAAAGTACTGAGTATGTAAGGCAGAAAAACATAAATAAGAACAGTAATGTAAAGAGAGATATATTAGATACAACTATAGCATCTGAGTGCCTCTAAGAGATAGTGACATGAAATGCGTGGTACATATATATACATAATCTTTTAAAAACATCCGCCTATGTGGGCATCATCATCATCATATCGTACCCGGCCTCGAAGAGGACTCAATAGAAACATACCTGGTCATCATAAGGCTCGGTAGAATTGTACCCGACATGTGGAGCTCGGTAAACCCAACTGATATGTGGTTGCACAATAGGTGTCGTACCCGACCGACTATAGCGCGGCTCGGTAAAGTAAAATAGATATTATATATAATGCATGTTGGACTCATGGGATCACGCTTAAAACTTTCAGAGTGACGTAAGGTAGTTGCACCTTCGATTAACATTATGGACACCCATACCATCAATATAAACCTTAGTAGGATTCAAGGATAATACATAATTGCTTAGAATAACTTTATAAGGAAAGAACAACATGGAAAACCTTAGTTTCTAGGAGTAGATCCGTTATGAAATAGCGTATCATGTACGTTTATTTCACTTTAGATCATGCCAAAATAAAGAAGGAAGTGACTTAAAATACCTTAACCAAGTTGAGTCCTTAATAACTTCCAAGAAACTCTTCAAACAAGTAAACTCAATATATCAAGGCATAAGGAGATTCAAAATCAGTGTTGAGCAAAGGCTAAGTCTGTAACTTAAGCTAGTAGCTCGTTTACGTAAATTTGGGCAGCATCTCCCCTGTAACAAGGCCCTCCACCAACACCCAATACCAAAAACACCAAGAACAAAACAATAACAACATGTATGCATTATTTCCCAACCTTACCTCCACCACAATATATCACAAAACAGCCCACACGCCCTAATCACTTCATACATAAAACAACAACAAAAGTAGTGTCAAACAACCTAAAATTGCAACAATGAATGACCTGCCAACCATTCCATAATTATTTAGTTTTTCTCCACACATTTTATCCTCCAAAACTCCATAAAACATTACATCCAAAAAGCAACACGAAACAGCCCACAAAAACAGTCTGATACAAATCGAATAACTCGAACTCACAGTTTCCGATCACCGTCCTGTGAGTTCTAACTATTAGGAAATGAATTTATCAAACTTTCTTGATATTTAAAGCTTAAATACAGAAAATATACGTTTTCTTAACTATGAAGTACCTTCCAAAACTCAAACTACCAAGAAAAAGAGAGGCGATATAACGATACTTACATTGTAGGGGTCGTTCTAGTATTATCGCTTCTTGATTTCATACACCGGATGTTAATCCTATTTGAAACCCTTGAGGAGAGATCAAGATAGGTTTTTATGGTGTTCTATGGTCGGGATATATGTAAAATTTAAGATAGAGACGAGCTAAAACCAATATATAAACTTTTGAAAAGTCAAAGAGGTGCTAGCTTGGCACCCTCGCATTGGCCCATCTTCCGACGGTTATATCTTTTTATCCGGATGTCGTATGAACAAATGGTTGAGAGAGTTGGAAATGAAATTCCAAGACCTTGAATTTGGTATATAATATGTCCCAACAATACCTCATATAACACACGAAATTTATTGCTCAAAAAGCTTTAGTGACACACCTACTTGTCACTTATGATGTCTGCGCAGTCTCGCGAAACTGCAAATATCTCTCTACTCCTATGTCTTAGATGCGTGGGGCAGAGGGCTCGTAGTACCCCCTTTGATTGATCCAGCCTATCGATGAATGGTTAAATGCGTTAGAAAATAGAATCATAGATATTCAATTCGGTAGGTAGATCATCCCTTAATTACAAGAATATAGTGAGAAAAACTCAGCTACATTTGACCTAAATTTCAGCATAGTTATGAATGTAAATTGTGATGATCTTTACCAACTTTTGTTCCACAACTCGCTTGAATTAAAAACATAACACACGATTATCATAAGATAAGAATAAATCATAACATAACCTCTTTATCATTTTGATCACCCCAGTATCACCCCAAAGGTACATGTTATAACATTCCCAACTTGTCGACTTTCGGCGAAACGTATTTTCTTAAATTTTCTTAGCTTCTAAGCCTTCCAACCTCTTGGTACTTGTAGTGCATGATCTTAAATATTTTCAACATCCATGGTAACATGATTAACTTACTTTTTCTACTTTCATAGATGATCTTATTTCAGAGCTTACGTCAATTGACTTATGACGTACTTTCACATACGAAACTATGGGATGTAACAATATCGTCGATAAATACAATTACGAACAGATCTAAAAAGGGCCTGAACACACGATTCATCATATCCATGAATACTTCTGGGGCATTGGTCAAATCGAACGACATAACACAAAACTCAAAGTGCATGTATCTGGTCCTAAATGCTGTCTTCGGAATATCTTTCTCCTTAACCCTTACTTGATGGTACCTGGACCTCAAGTCTATCTTTGAGAAACACTTGTAACCTTGCAACTGATCAAATAAATCATCAATCATTGGGAGCGGGTACTTATTCTTCATCGTCACCTTATTCAACTGTCTATAGTCAATACACTTCCGCAAGAAACCATATTTCTTCCTTACAAATAACACATGCGCTCCCTACGGTGATGTACTAGGTCTTATAAATCCTTTTCCAAGTAAGTCCTTTAGTTGTTCCTTCAACTCTTTCAGCTCTGCGCGGGCCATTCTATAAGGAGGAATAGGTATTAGATGAGTATCTGGTAGTAGGTCAATAGCAAACTCAATTTCTCGCTCTAGCGGAAGACCCGGAAAAACATCGGGAAACTCATTAACCACAGGGATGGACTCAATGGTTGGTGACTCTGCTTCCACATCCTGAACCCGAACTAAGTGATAAATACAACCTTTCAATGATGATGTATTACCTTTCCACTCCAAAACAGGCTCCCCTGGAAATTGGAATTGGACTATCTTTGATCTACAATCAACATTGGCATGACAAGAAGCCAACCAATCCATACCCATTATAACATCAAATTCTACCATATCTAACTCGATTAGGTCTTCTACGGTAGATCAACTATGAACTATTATTATACAACCCCTGTATACTCGCTTAGCTATCACTGAGTCCCCAATAGGTGTAGACACCTCAAAAGGTTTAACCAATTCAGGTTTTATTCAAAACTTACTAGCAACCAACGGAGTAACATATGATAGGTGGAACCTGGGTCAATCATGGAATATACATCATATGAGGAGACTGATAATATACTTGTAACAACATCCTGTCATCCTACCAACGCATAAATGCGGTTCTGAGGACCGCTCGAGCTAGATGCTCCGCCTCTGCCTCTACCACGACTCATTTGTGCTTGTGAACCTTGCCTAGGGGGCGTACTGATGATGATGAACCATCTACATATCCAGCTGGCTGAGCTATGCTTGCATCACCTCTCGTAGGACAATCCCTCATAACGTGGCCCGGATAACCACAAGTATAACAAACACCCAACCCCATACGGCACTGCCCGACATGCTGCTTACCACACTAAGCACATTATGGCAAGGGCGACCTCATCTGACTTGACTCGCCCCTATACTGAAAACCTGAGGCCCTGGAATTCTGACTAGGCCCTGAATATGTGGAACGATCAAATCTCTTACCGCCAAACTGAGGGGGTGCACTAGCCAATGGTTGGGCTGGATACCTCGGATACTATTGTCTCTAACAACCTCAAAACTCACCATAAGGACCCGAACACCTTGCTCTCTTATTCTGGGGCCTATCATGCTCACGATTGGCCTTCTGTTTCTACTTAATCTCCTCTACACCCTGAGTGTATGCCTGAATACAAGAAATATCTATGCCTGCCTGAAGTGGGACCGACATACAATCGTTAAGCAAGTGCAGCTCTAACCCCGTCACGAACCGGTGAACTCGATCCTCCATCTTAGATAAAATAGTGGGAGCATACCTAGCCAATGAATAAAACTGAAGACTGTACTCCCGAACACTCATGTTACCCTGCCGAAGGTTCAAGAACCTATCAACTCTGGCCCGTCTAAGCTCTGGTGGCAGATAATGACGAAGAAAAGCTTTTGTAAACTCCTGCCATACTACAGGAGGGGCATCCCCACCTCTGGAAAATTCCCAAGACTCGTACCAATTAACTGCAACATCTTGAAGTCAATAGGAAGTTAGCTCAACTGAATCAATCGAAGTGGCCTTCATTACCTCCAACGTCCTCTACATTCTATCAATAAATACCTGAGGGTCCTCGTTTGGATCTGCCCCCGTGAATACCTGAGGGTCTATATTAATGAAATCACAAACCCTCGCACTGACGGAACTATCTGCATGACCAATACCTACTTCCTGACGTCGAGCTTGTGCGGCTACTAATCGAGTTAATAGCTGAATAGCATCTCTCATCTCCTGAACTGGTGCATCTGGCTGAGGGGATAAATGTAAAGGGGAAGGCGTTGGAGATGGTGCCCCTCGAAGCTCTCCTGGAGAGGGCGGGATATGTGAAGTTAGATGGAATCTCACTATGAGACTATCCTCGAGCCCTGGTAACTCGTGTCGCTCGACTAGTAATCTCACCAGCCATGGACTTTCCCTTCTGGGCGGCTGTAGTCTTTGGAGGCATCGCTGAAATGTAACATATCATTAGGAACATGAATTCTTATGACGCACAATCTAAGATAAGAAGAGAGGATAACATCCTATATGTACTGTAGCCTTTTGTTTATAAGTGTGGTGCACAACACACCCATAAACAAGATTCTACTAGACACGGTCTATAGACAACCCTAGGACAGAACTGCTCTGATACCACTTTTGTCACGACCCAAACCGATGGGTCGCGACGGGTGCCCGAATCCTACATGTCGAACATCTTTAAGCATGCATTTAAGATATAAACATGAATAACATATGTAAGGGAAACCTATCCAAAAGACATATGTATATAGACTTGCGGAATACAGTGGGCGAGTTGGCAAGGCTGCTATAGACAACTTTATACCCAAAACTGGAAGCCGACAAGGCCACATACTATCCAACTATACATAATTGTCTACATACCTCTAATAGAAAATACAATTGTACAAGGATGAGACTAGGCCACGTTATACCCATATATGTATACGAGCATATCGTACTAAAATCAAAAACAGCTCTGGATCAAGTGGAGCATGCCAACTCTCGCTAATCAAGGATCCTAAGCAGGGGGACCGTCAGCTTGCGTACCTGCACTTGCGGGCATGAAATGCAGGACCTGGGAAATAGGGCGTCAGTACGAATAATGTACTGAGTATGTAAGGCATGAAAATCAGTACATAAGAGACATAGATGAAACATAAAATAAGGAATTCCGCCTGTAAGTCTAAATAACTTTGTGAATCCTGAAACAGTTATAATATCATGCATATGCGTGTAAATGTCGTGTCATGCATAGGTATAGGTGTACATAATATCATCAAGCCTCTGAGGGCATCCCATCATATCATCTCGGCCACTGTGGGCAAAATCATCAACATATACCAACTGATCAGGTGGTGGTGCGTATATAACACCATAACCTTTTCTCATATACATATATATATATTTAAATAGGCGTATATAATGCCATCTGGTCATGGGTCAATGTACATTTATAAATGAATGAAATGCATGAAAATATGTTAATAATCTCAATATTCCTTTCGGATAAACTTTATCAACTTCGTATTATTTTGAGATCCATGAACAGAAGATATAATAATACGTCACATGGGGCATCAAGAACATAGAGACCCCTAGTATTTCTATGAATAGAGTCGTTTATGAAAGTTGTACGTTTGCTTGTTTCTTTTTGTATCATTTGGATCATGCCAAAAAGAAAGAAGCGATACCTTAACATACCTGGATTAGGAAAAAATCCGTATGATATTCTTGGAAAAGGTTGCACCGTACTCCTTTATAACCACAAAATTTTACTTTGCTAAGGTGCTAATAATTCTTGTTGGAATCCTTTGGTTGCAAGAAATTTTGTTGAAAACTTGTTGGATTTTAGCGTCTGTTTTGAAATGTTTTGAATTAGGAATAAAGGTATATGATTTCGCACTTGATTATTCTAAGTCCAAATGAAACCAAACTTGTAATGTCTTACACGTAAGTGTCTTATGTCCATTACTTTAGATGGCCACCTAACCCAACATGACTAATAGTCATTTATCTTAGTAGTGGCTTGCTGTCGCGTGGGGCTGGGAGGGTCTTTTAAGTTTATCTCATAACTCATTAATTAATTAGCTAATGTCCCGTTACCCGATAATTAACCAATTACCAACATATTTAAGAATTATCTCAAATTACTTAAAATACTACTCATTTTTAATATACTTTGTACATCATACTATCATGGTCATATGGTACCTTGTATGGTACTAGTCCATAAATATCAGGTATTATAGCTCGGACCGTATTTACCCCAAATCGACAACCTTCAACGAAACTCATTTTCTTAAATTCGCGTACCCTTTATCCTTCATGGCACTTACTTATCGCTTTAAATAGCATAAATACATTAGCCTCAAGATAATCTCATCTCCGAATCTACGTCGATTAACTGAAGAGGAAACTTTAACGTACGAAAACGCGAGATGTAACGCAGTGTCTGAAAACTCGGGCAAGATGATAATTCAACGGATTTAGATCTATAGACATGTTTTCTACAATTAATCCGATTTTAGATCCTATAGACATGATTTCTATAATTTGTGAATAGGGTAGCATGTAAACAGAATCTTGCATGCACATTGAATCACACAATTTCCTATAGGCCTGGTTTCTGACAAACAAAACACGATTGAACCAATTTTTGAACCTAAGGGCGGGATGGCTAACATATAATGACTGAACATAATAAGATACTTATAGGCATTATTTCTAACACACATTAACATACAATAGCACATTATGGAACCTATAAGCAAGATTTCTACCCAATTTGTTGCAAGTATAAGATGAAATCCCTTTCCCAATTTCACTAATTCCCCAAAATGATATTACAATAATTATTACAGACCCAGAATAAATATAACAAATTACAAATGAGTATAACTACAGGGGGCCTACAACAGGCCCAAGGATACACCTGGCCAGGCCAGGCCTTCATTCCCAACAGTCCCAAAGTTACATATTCATTTATATAGAGCAGCCAAGGGTTGACTGAATCACCCAGGGAGTACAAGACAAGGTGGAGCATATAGAACCAAGACCCTAGTGTGTCAGAGTTCCCAAGGGCTTCAAGAACCTAGGGTAGTGCTCACACTAGGGTGGTTAACAGAGATAGTTCAGAGGAGGGATCAGTGGACCCAATCTTACTGTGTCATAATTCATGAGGGACTCAAATGAACCCTGAACAGTGCTCACACTAGGGAGGCCAAAGGACAGAACTTAGGTAGCATTGGCTAAGAGTGGGACTCAAAAGAGTTTAAATGACAGGGAAATAAAGGACCAAAGCTGATAAACAAGAGTTTAGGGGTTCAGACATGATCAAATTGGGTCAACAAGCAGACACTTAAATACATCATAGAACTTGAAAGAGAACAGTTTTTACACTTAGCACAGTAGCAGTCACATGCTAAAAAGTAGGCGAAGAACATGTTTGCAAGTTTGGAAAAGTCATATGTACAGAGTGAGCTAAAGCATGCTTGAATTAGGTTAAGTACATATTCTAATGTTATTATCAATAAAACTAGAACATCATCATGGAAAAGAGGAGGGCATCATATTAGCAAAAAATGGTGAACTTAAAGTCATAAATTAAGATACATATACTCAGCAAAATCATGTCAAGTAGCATGTAATATTGATACAAAGGTGACCCAGTTTACATCAAAGGTTAATTTTCAAAGAAGCAATTCAATCATGATGAGACAGTCATTCCAAATTATAAACAAACATCAGAGGGGTAT
>ML479412.1:21452-32312 GCA_005239535.1 Nicotiana rustica | reverse complement strand
GCCCCTGAGTCGCATGAATGATTCGCGAGCAGGGAGAGATATTTGCCCACGAGTCGCATGGATGATTCGCGATCGTGGAGATTTTATCGAGTCAGCGCACGAGTCGCAGGTATGATTCGCGAGCGTGTGGAGCTTTATGACCGAGTCAGTCCTTATGACCCACCCTTATGACTTCGGCCGATAGTCTTGTCCGTGTCGGATATATATATCTATCTATATATATACACATTTGCATTAATCAGCATTTGCATTGAGTTGGGATCGTACGAGGGTGAGTTGAGCAACAATACTGAGTACTGGAAAATGAACAATTGAGAGTAAAGATAAGACATTTCAGTTAATGAAAGAAAACAAGTGATACATATGATCAGTTACAAAGAAAGGTTATGTTTAAGATCAGTTACATGTTTGTTGATTACATGTCCTTACTTGATGTATTTTTCTCACATGATTTATTGCTTAGCATGTACCTTATTTATTTATTTATGTACCGGACCTTAGTGAGTATGTATTCTACCTCTCTTCACTACTCTTTACGAGTTTAGATGGGATACTCACCGGGTACATATTTGATTATATGTACTCATTCTGTACTTTCTTTCTTTTTCTGCACTTGATTGTGCAGGTGTTGAAATCCGTCCGTCTGCTGATAGGTATTGATCGCGGTGTCTCCCCATACAGTGAGCTGTCTTCGTGGCGTCATCCTGACAGCACCTTTGGAGCCTTCTAGTTTCATTTGGCTCAGTCTTTTGTTTCAGACTGTGGCTTGTATTTTTGTATATATATTTCAGTTGATGTATCTATGTAGCCGCCCGTGACACTAGTCCTGGCACACACTTATTGTAGTTATGTTGGTAATTTGGGGTTGTATATATTTGGCCTAGCTGTGGTTCATCTTGTTTCTACGGCCTTACCCCATACCGTTGATTATATTCCGCACTTTTATTGTTATAGTTGTACGTTGGCTTGCCTAACCTCGCTGTTAGGTGCCATCACGACCTGAACCGGTTTTGGTTCGTGACAGATTTAGTCAGCCTATCCACAATAAACCAAATTGCGTCCAAAATGTCCTTTTTCATCCTTCTCCACCATGGCTGCCTCAAATCTTGGTACATTTTAGCTGCCCCCGGGTGAATAGAATATTTAGAGTTGTGAGCCTCCTCAAGGATCAACTCACGAAGGCCATCAACATTAGGCACACATAAAAAACCCTGCATCCTCAAAACACCATCATCTCCAACTGTATCCTGCTTGGCATCACCGTGCCGAACTGTGTCCTTAAGAAACGCCAAATGTGGTTCATCATCCTGGCGATCCCGGATACGGTCAAATAGAGAAGACCGAGTGACTGTACAAGCTAGAACACTGTTGGGCAAAATATCCAACCTCACGAACTGATTATCCAACGTCTGAATGTCTGAAGCCAACGGTCTCTCACCAACTGGAATATACGCAAGGCTGCCCATAGTCACCGCCTTTCTACTCAATGCATCAGCCACAACGTTGGCCTTCCCTGGATGATATAATATAGTGACATCATAATCTTTCAGTAACTCTAACCATCTCCGTTGCCGCAAATTTAGATCCTTTGGCTTGAACAACTACTGGAAGCTACGATGGTCTGTGAAAACCTCACACGGCACGCCATAAAGATAGTGCCTCCAATCTTTAATGCATGAACGATGGTTTCCAACTCCAAGTCATGGAGATGATAATTATTCTCATGAACTTTCAACTACCGAGATGCATATGCAATCACTCTGCCATCTGCATCAATACTGGTCCAAGTCCAACTCGGGAAGGGTCACAATACACCGTGAGAGAACCCGAATCTGATGGTAACACCAACACCGGTGATGAAGTCAAGGCTGTCTTGAGCTTTTGAAAGCTCACCTCGCACTCATCTGACCATTTAAATGGGGAACCTTTCTGAGTCAATTTAGTCATTGGGGCTGCTATGGATGAGAACCCTTCCACGAAACGACGGTAGTAACCCGCCAAACCCAAGAAGCTCCTGATCTCCATGGTTGTAGTGGGTCTAGGCCAGTTCTTAACTGCCTATATTTTCTTAATAGTTTTTCATAGCCAATTACAGAATTATCAAATAGCTTCATGTTAACAATAATCTCCTTTCAAACCTTCACAATACTGATAACGAGATACGATGCTTGAAGACCTCATAATTATATACCCGAATTAAGTGTCTCATTCAACGCCACATGGGCGGGCACATACCTCGTAGGTCAAAGCTCAATAATTATAGCATGAATTTGGCAAATTATGCATAGATAATTAATTAATTTATTTATTTATTCATTTACTTATTATTATTATTATTATTATTATTATTATTATTTCAACAAAATTTTTTGAATAAACCTAACAGGAAAGATTCCCTACTAGCACTATAGTAAAAATTTAATTCACAAGGAAGAATTTAACCACAAGAATTTCCATCACAAGGACCTCGTCCTTACATAACTTCCACTACGGCTCATAGCCCGATTTAAACATCTCAAATCATATTAAAATGCGAGGATCTCGTCCTCAATTCTGAATCACAAGCAACATGCGTATCGTGCCAATCGAAACATTCCATTTCCTTCCTTTAAATATTTTCCGTTAAACAAAATTACAACACGTAATGGTAGACGCAGTTATCTCCATAGAATTTCTCAATACAAGTACTCACATAAGTAGATTTTTTAGTTACGAAGCTCACCCGAGAGTAGAGCATATTAAAAGAATTTTATTAGATAGGCATAATCGTATTAAGTTCAGGAAATCATCACTTTATACTAATTAGAGATTGTTCATGTAATGACACCATTTAATGTAACGACCTCAGCTATACCACAGAAAATATACCAACAGGCTAGGTCTCTACCTCTAGGAGTCTGACCTCCACTTTTGACATTCCGACTCCTTTTTTCCTAGCTGGTCATGTAAGTTGAGTTGTAACTAAAATGGGACATGTAGCCTGAGTTCTCTAATGAAATATGACTCTCCCAAGTCTAGGACAGTTTCTACAACTAGCCGAAATAAAGTATCAACTTGCCCTGAGTCGCACAAAATTTTACAATCGTAATTGAGCCATTTAATGATTCTGGGGATTCGCCCTCTGGCTATATGAACTGAAGTAGGAGTGTGACGGGCTGACTTATTGAACCTGATGGCATATGTTGACACCCTAATATGACATAATGCAACCGTTCAAACCTTATGCACCACGTATTACGGAGAGTCCGAGAAACAAATCTTTCAAAAGGATTTATGAGAACTAAGTCAAGTAATTGATGCTGCATTGGCTGGTCATCCTCCTCGTAGGCTTGTCACAAACACCGGTGTCCAATTTCTTCTTTTACTATGTTAACTCAACACTGCTGAGCTACCCTCTGTATTCATATACTTTTTCATCATTCTTTTGGGGTAAATCTCATCTCTATTTATGCACAATGATCCAAAAGTAGAGCTCTATACAAATAAACCTTCGCACGAACCATATGGTCTAGAAGCTTGTAAATCACTGTACGCCCTCTGGAGCACCCCAAAAATCCGCAACCGTGACTTCCACGCTGAGTAAACCTTTTGTAGATTTAAAGTTGGTTATATAACTCCTTTGGTACTGAGGTATAGGGTTATTAAGGAGGCGGGCATATCGCAAGTCCCTGCTTTACCTCTTGCAAAATCTCAGGCCTTATACATTCCAAGGCAAAACCAATATAAAACATGACCACTCAATCTATTCCTTGACGGTGGACTTCCCTATTTGGCACGAAGTCATAGGTCACAATGCCTGATAATCCACAATGTTAAACTTCACAGCTCATATAAATCAACCCCGGTGCTTTCAACTTATTCCCATGTTCTGCAATACTTCATAGAAGCGGTCAAGAAAATCATGTGGGTCCTCAAAAGATGTACCACTGAAATGGAGTAGAAATAGTTTCTTAAACTTTTCCAACCTTAATAAACGGACTAGTGCATCCTGTAACACTAGAGTAACTATAAACCCTTCCGGAATCTGAATTTGTCCAACATGTACCGACTGAGCTAGAACCTCCTCGTCTAGATCCATTTGAGACAGTATAATAGGTGTTGATTTTCGAGCTTTAGACTGAGCTCTGCTCCTGTCTCTTCCCCTAATCGTAGCAGTCATTGGGGCTTCATCTCTTGTCCAGTTGTAGACGTTTCGCGTGTTGTCGAGATTTGTGAGAGGACAAGAATAGACAAGTTCAATCATCAATGGTAGAATAAATTCGCATGATAGAGTAGAATAGAAGGAAAATTGTTCCTAACTTCATAGCCTCTGAGAGATAGTACAGACGTCTCCGTACCGTACCTTCATACCCTACCAAGTTTGTTTGTAAATTGTGAGACCTAAGCAACCTAGTGCACTAATACCAACTTGTCACGACCCAAATTCCCAACCTTAGGGATCGTGATGGTGCCTAACACCACACTTTCTAGGCAAGTCAATGTTAGAGTTCGTTTAACTATTTCCTTTAATTAACCATTTGAACGGGATAAAACAATTTTAAATTAATACTTAGTCTAATGGATTTAAATAAATAACTCACCATATAAAATAATAAACAATTAACTAAATCGAGCCACGAACTAATTATATAGATAAATCAAAAAACTACCCCAGAGTCTGGTGTCACAATTCACGAACTACTAAAAAATACTATAAATAATGGGCTGAAATAAATAGTGTAATTGTTCTGAATATGATAAAACGACATTTATGAAAATAGGAGATGACTCTAGGGATCTGCGAACGCCGGCAGATATACCTCAAGTCTCCGAATAAATGAATAACCGTTCTAAATATCTCTATTGGTGGCCGGTAGCTGGATCTGCACTAAAGAGTGCAGGGTGTAGTATCAGTACAACCGACCCCATGTACTGAGTAAGTGCCGAGCCTAACCTCGACGAAGTAGTGACGAGGCTACGGCGGGGCATTAACAATATAACATGTGACAACATAAATAATAGAGCAAAAAAGGAATCTAAACAAATAAACAAATACTGCACAACAATAAAATTACTCAGCCGCCTTTTTCAAGTCTCAGCTATAACCAATACTCAAGTAAATCTCCAAGTTTCCAAACTTTACTTTAAAATAATCACATGTACGAAATATAAGAAAACTGTAGAATAAAACAAGAATTTCCAAATCCTTAAAATTTAAAAATCAGTAAAGCATCAGTATTCCCCATATTCACTGTCTTATTGCAGAGTGCAACCCGATCCCACCTATTCACAATATCACAATCAATGTATTCACCCATAACACAATCAATTTATTCCCCCGTATTACAATCAATTATCCACCCTTATCACAGCCCCCTTATCACAATCATTTTTGTTTCAACAATTTCAAACAGAAAACAGTATAGCTCATAAGCTTTAAACAATATCATCCCACAATAAAACCAGCCAGAATATGTGTAATCACCGTAACACTGTCAACCCAACTCAGTCTTTACGTACCATGATAGAATCAAGAGAACAACAAACTTTTTTAACACACTTACAACACAAATGGAAATAATGCCAAACTACTCAACCTCTCTATATCACCAAGGGACCAATTAAACACCCCATACTCTTCCAAAATAACCACAATAATATTTAACAACAAAATAACAAGGCCAACTAGTCATAGAAACAATAGTGAAGATAGAATAATTAAGACAAACATCAATTAAGTTGGGAACGGGAAAAGGGATCATGTTTATCAGGAAAATCGGGTTGTGCATAGATACTCGTCACCTCACCTATACACCACGCTCATGCATTTCACATAGCAAATAAGTGGGGGTTCCTATTCTCTCAAGTCAAAGTTAGACCAATCACTTACCTCAAGTTCGTACGCCACTCACTACTCAATTACGGCTTTTCCTTTTGAATTCAACTCTAACTTGCTCGAATCTAATCATAATTAACCCAATATCATCGATTAATGCTAAAGGAACTAACTTTATTGAAAAACATGATTTTTCCCTAAGTTTTCTAAAAAAAAGTGAAACCCCGACCCCGGGTCGGCTTGGTCTAAACTCGAGGTTCGGACCAAATTACATTTACCCATTCACCCACGAACCCAAATATACTATTAGTTTTGAAATCCGACCTCAATTCGATGTAAAATTTTGATTTTTATAAAATCCCCTAATTCTACCAAACCCTCAATTTTTACCTATAAAATTCTTAGCTTTTGCTTTAAAAGTGATGAAAACAGTAAGGAATTGAAAGAACAAAGTTATAATTTATTACCTATGACTAGGGATGATAATTGGGGAAGAAAATCGTTCCTAGGGCTGTGGGGTTCGAAAATATGGTGAAGAAGAAGGTCTGCTCATTTTTAAAAGAGTATTTATATTGCTGGACAACAGACCTATGCGTTCGCACTCAATTGGATGTGTTCGCATAGGGTAAGGGGGACTGGGCATTGCGTTCGCGAGGGGAGGGGTGCGTTCGCATAGAGTACTGGCCTCCCCTCCTCCAGACACGTTTTAATGAAATGCATTCGCATAGTGGGGAGTGTGTTCGCACAGTTTATCCCAGACGAAGCTTCGCGATCACAACCATAGAGTCGTGTTCGCATAGTACAAAAAAAGGGCCCACTGAGACTAAACTATGCGATCGCGAATCTACCTATGCGATCGCATACCACAAGAACCTGGACACCAGAAAGCAGACCTACAATTGCATTTATACATGCTCAAAACCTCTCGTAGCCTATCTGAAACTCACCCGAGCCCGGGCTCTAAACAAAACATGCATGCATGTTTAAAACATCATACGGACTTGCTCGTGCGATAAAATCATGAAAATAACATGTAAAACTATGAATTAAACCTCAAAACTCATCATTTTGATTAAGAACACTTAAAGTTCATAACTTTTCAACTGGATGTCCGAATCACGTCAAATTAACTCTGTTTTTTACCAAATTTCACAGTTAACCTTTAAACCTCATAACAAATCTGTACCGGGCTCCGGAACCAAAATACGGGCCCGATACCAATGATTTCAAACATTATTTCTTTTCTTTAATTCATAAACATTTCAGCAAAATAATTTCTTTCTAAAATTGATCTCTAAGGCTTGGGACCTCGTAATTCATTTTCGGGCATACGCCTAAGTCCCATATTTTACTGCCGACCTCCTGGGATCGTCGGAACACAGATCCGGGTCTTTTTACTCAATATGTTGACCAAAGTCAATTTTAATCAAATTTCAACTCGAGAAATTACTATTTCTCATATTTTCACATAAAAGCTTTCCAGTTTCACGCCTGGACTGCGCACGCAAATTGAGGTATTTAAAATTAGTTTTTTTATGGCTAATAAGCATGGAACGAAGTCTAAATTTATAAAATGACCCCTTGGGTCATCACAAAAAAAATTCTTGATGATTGCCTTTCAAGGCCAGGTGCTTTTTTCAAAAGGTTTCAAAAAGGTTTCACCCCCGTGGTATCAGACGCTGGAAGAAGAGGTCGACAAACCCAATGCTCATGTTTTCAGAGGCCCCGTGGCCATGTTCACCATCCATGTCATCACATCACTCGGCGGAACTATTAGAATTTTCGGATACTCTTGTTCCAATCGTCTTGCATGGAAGAAGGAATTTTTATGAAATCCGAATTTTCAGGGCAGGCATTATCCCTACGGAGTATCCATATTGCGAGGTTTTCACAGCACATTTCGGGAATTTTCTATAGAAGTTCTTATGATCTTTTGGTATCTATGTCATCAATACTACATTCTTCTCAAATTTAAATGTGGCGACTCCGGGATTTTGAAAATCTTGAGCCCTACCTAAAACTATTTTTGTTGTGGTTCAAACGTCAAAAATATTGAGTTCTGTTTACCGTGAAAATGGTAATTACTATTATATTAAGTTAAGTAGTTCTAAAAATACGTGATTTATCTTAATACCAGTTGTTGAGTTATTATGGCTAAGTATGCTAAGATAAATTGGAGAAAAAATAGTTAGATAGCTAGAGAAAAGCAAACCAGAGTGCCTTAGGTCGAAGGCTCGATGTAGACCTCGAGGGTCTATGAGACCAAGGTTCGGGCGTGGGTCGGAGGATCGATGGAGCTATAACAGATTTTTGTGCCTTAGGACACGCTATTTATGATCAATGATAAGCTATAAATGAAGAACAAGTAATGGGAAATAGTAAATGTGAGTAGATGAGCTAGTAAATGGAGACAGAGAATGTTTTGATAATAAAAGCAGAGAAAGTTCTTGTGCTTTGTATTCAATATTATGTCTTTTTACAAAATGACAAGGATCCCCTTTTTATAAGAGGGGGAACCCCAACATAGTACATAAGAATAAATTGCCATGATTCGTAGTTGATACCGCTATTTAATGTTTGAGTACGACATTGTACTTTGTCACGGAGCTGCCTGCCTCAATCTTTGTGCTGGCTTCTCACGTCGACCTCAAACTTGTACTGCCTCGAGGTCAGATTGTGGGAGCGTCCAAGGTCGGGCCTCTGACCGTATCTTTAATCTTGCGCTAATATGCCACCGTACATTGTATCAAACGTAGAAATCGGCCTTCCTAATTTTGACCGTCTACAGATAGTCCCCGCGTTTCTTTGAGTAGAACGATAAGAAATGTTTTTTAATACTCACCCCTTTGATGTTCCCACTGTGAAAGAACTCTGTCAGAGAATTAAATGTCCTCTTCCAAAAAGCTGGGCAAGAGTCTCCTCCGACACAGTTACCCAAAACTCACGATCAGCCGCAGGGTCCGACCCTTCCGTTTTTCGAGTGTGGGCCCTAAGATCCCTATAAATGCCGCACTTGCATATGATATACATTTTTACAGCATTTTTCAAGCTATTTGGGCCAATTCCCTTAGCGTGCTCATTCCTTCGTCTTCCTTTTCGACACCATTATGGCAAAAATATCTAAAACAGTTCCCTCCCAAGCGGGCGCTTCTTTCTCCGCTCATCCGTCCGAGGATGAAACAATGAAGACACCGACAGTCAATCAATGTGTTCCCGATGAATTCAAGACGGCCTCTGACCTTACCGTCGACAAGCCTCCGAACAAGTCGGGTCGGTGCGAGCCTATGTACAGATACATAAGTGTCGTATCTGAGGTAGAAAACGCGAAAACGAACTGCGACTGGGCGGAAGCGGTTCAAGTTAAGATCCCTAACGCTGAGGAGAACATAACAACCTACAAAGAGGGCTTCCTCAGCGTCTATACATACCCTTTCACTTTGGGTCCTGTTAAGCCCTCGTCTCCACGGGTGGACCCAGTGATTCTCAATTTTTGCCAACAATATCGGGTGACTCTTGTCCAGATTTATCCTTCATTTTGGAGGATAGTATACATGCTCCGATATTTCACCAATTGCATTGAGGGAATGACTTTCACCCTCGACCACTTGATTTGGTTGTATAGTCCCCGCCTGTACCGAGGGGGGCTGATCAGGCTTCAATATCGCTCTACGAAGCCATTTTTTGCAACCACCGATGAAACCAGAGATCGGGGATAGATAGGTTTGTCAGAGTGAGGAACTCTGATGTTATTCCTGGTGATAGGATGTCGTTCCCGGAGGAGTGGAATATGGCGTGTAAGTAACACCCGATGGTTTTTATTATTTCCATTGTTCTTACCAAACTGAACTCCTCCTGTTTGCATAGCTACCGCTTGGCATCCTGAGTTGGTCCAGGACCTGTTTGGGTGGGTCGCACAAATGGATTCCACTTTTCCGTACAACAGGCGATCCTGGCGCATTTTGACACAGACGAGATGGCAGGCCAGGAACCACGGTAAATTCTCTCCCATCTATCTTTGTATGAACTCCCTTGGAAGCAGAAGTTCTCATGCGCCCATTAAATATAGGTCTCGGAGATGCCCTGTCGATGAGATCGCCCTTACCTAGTGAGGAGGCGACTTCGAAACCTGGTGAGGCCAAAAGAAAGAGTAAAGATGCACCAGAAGAGCCTCCTAAAGCAAAGAAGACCAAGGACCGCAAGTCCAGGACCAAGGCCTCAGTATCGACTCCGGTTGTTACCTTGCATCCCTGCGCCGTGGACAAAGACGAGGACGAGGATAACCTCCATTTGGTACAAAGAGTAAGGAGGAACACGATCGTTCTACCGTCTGGTGACTATGGGGCCGAAGAACTTCGGATGACCGATGCTGCCCTTCCTCACTCAAAGGGGAATTTCAAGGGAGACTCGACCGTAGTCCCCGAGCCATCCTTGGGGCATGACATGACCTGCCTCGATGAGCTTGATAGGCTTGGCCTTGACGCTGCGTGTGTCTCTACTTTGGCCCCGTCCTTTTCTTCCGGGGAGATTAGGGATGCCTAGGATCAGGGCACCTTTAGCGAAGACATCCTTCGAGGGTGAGACGATGCTTTCAAAGAACTACTTGACGACATCAAAGATGCAGCTGATCCCAACGCCCCTATCACTTTTGAGGAGGCCGAGGGGCATCTAGAGGGGGTGATTTTCCAAACTCACCATTAATCTTCTTGAATCCTTACCTTTGCTCGCTTAACCGTCTTTTTATTTTGCAGGCCAATGAGGCATACAACCAAGTTTTTTTCCAAGTTAAACGGGGAGCTCAGGAAGTCTGCGTCCGAGATAAGGGAATTAAAGGTTTCCCTGGCTCAAAAGGAGGATGAGTTGCAGGCGCTTCGAGCCAGTTTCAACGAACAGGTAGAATGGCATTCGTAGGTCTTCTATCACACAAACCGATTTTTATTGATTTAGTTTGCTCTTTGCAGATACTTTGGAAGAATGCCCTCATGGAGCGGCTCCAAGAGGAGGCATGGACTAAGGATAACGAAAACCTTGAGCTGGGGGGGGGGGGG
>ML479412.1:7443-21229 GCA_005239535.1 Nicotiana rustica | reverse complement strand
TTTATCACCACTAAATTTTTTTAAGAAACAAACAGCCTTTAGCTGGGGGGGGGGGGGTTGCGATCTCGGAGGGTCATCTTCTGCGAGGCAACCTGACTTCGACCCAGGACATTTTCTGAAATGCTCAGGAAGAGATAACTCGACTGTCTGCGGCCAAATCTGAGGCCGTAAGGCACATTGCATCATATAGGCAGGACGATGTTGCTGCTAATAACCAGGCCAAAAAAATATATGAAGAGGAAGCGTGGAAATTTGTTCGAGTTGTCGAGCATGCTCGTGCCCAAGCTATGAGGCTGGCGTTCGACGAGGCGATTGCCTGGGGTGCCGACTTCCATGCCGAGTTCAAAGAGGCCAGGGGTTTGGAGGAAGATACAATGCCCACGTCCTCATTGGATGGAAGTTCCGATAGTGACTCCACCCGTGACTTGGCCGACGGCGAGGGCGAAGGATAGTCATGTTTTTCTTTTCCCTTTAGGGAAACTTTGTAAAAACATGGCTTTGTACATATAGTTTTGTGGAAATAAAAGACTTTTCTTTTTGCCTCTAAGTTTCATTTTGCGAAGTTATTCCCTTATGATTCGATATCGACTTTCCGAGGCGTGTTTTTGGGATAGCCGGGCCTTCGAGACTAGGTATTGTCTCGGGCTGCGCCAGCGTAGTTGGTTCATTTCCTGAAGAGGGAAAAGGAGAAATAAATGATTTGGTAAGAATTTATTGGTCTTCATGTTAGGTGAACAACCCCTTCTTTCCCTATATATATATATACGCATTCCTGCCCCTTACTTGGAGATTTTGCTCTACAGAATAATTGTTTCCCCATAAGCTTATTCCGACACTCGGCGCTCCATTATTTCAGCTGGGTATTCCTGCTTTTAGGTCTCCCCTTTCTTGATCTACAACAATCACGGCTATTGCGTCTAAACCTGTCGGCCAGGGAGAGGAAAGACATACCTTCGTTCCTCATTCAGTCGGCGGTACATTGCCAGTTTGTGCCGAACAAGTCACGGGACATCTTGCCACGAGGGGTGGCCTTGCATCAGGGGGGTCTTCCTATGTCCAAAATTGTCGGGGCTGCTTATCGAGACCCATACCGCTGATAGGCGGAGACCACCTCGAAGTGATGAGGAGAGATTGTGGATGGGGGAGAGACGTGGTACTGTAGGTCCCTTCCTCGGGGGAGAACATCACGACTCATATGGAAGGATTTCTGAACGTATACATGTTCCCCTTTACATTGGGTCCCCTTGATAAGGTTATTCTCGGATTTCGTCAGAAATTCCAGGTCACCCTGGCACAGTTCCACCCGTCATTCTGGAGGATCATACTTATGATCAAGTTTTTTTGCGGAGAAGGCTGGGGCCGAGTTTACCCTCGACCATCTCATCAGGTTGTATCGTCCCATGAACTGTAAGGGGCTGGTCACTCTGCTGCGTCGGCCTCCACATCCTTTTTCGCCAGGGGGGAGAAAAATGAAGATCGAGGGTGGACGGGCTAATTTGTCCGAGTGCGGACTGCCGACATTAATCATATGGAATTCTTGTCGTTTCTTGAGAAATGGAATCCCACGCATATGTGGTACGCTCTTGCTATTATTTTGTCTAAGGCAGATGATGGTCCCACACAAAATCTTGTCCTTCCCTTTTTTAGTGACCCCGTGGTCACCACATGAAATTCCCGATTTGGCAGGTTGTATCCGGGGCCTGATGGCCAATTTGTCCCATGATGGGCATAAATGGCATGATCTATCAAAGGGTAGGTGGGAGGTCAGGCCCCAAGGTAAGTAGCGTAGAGATTTTTTCCCACGAGGATAAATTTTTTCCCTTGCTGATTTCCCCTTTTGCAGGTGTCGAGGAGCTACCGGGGGCGAGATCGGACTCTCTAAAAGAGAGAAAAGAGTCGTCAGCTTCGGGGCCGGAACAATGCACCAAACGAAAAGAGCCTTTGGCAGATGAGGGAGTTGTCTGCGAGTCAAGGCCTTCCCCAAGGCGTAAAAGTGGCGATAGGGCCTCTCCTTTGTCTCCACTTAATCGATTTTGTGAAGGCATTTCGGGGAAGAAGGATTGCTTTCCACCATTAGCTCCTTGCGCCGAAGGTACTTCGGCAGAGATTCGGGGTCAAGGCCCGACCGATGGGGATGAGGTTGTTGATGACCATATTCCCCTCTGGGGGGCTACGAAGGAGGGGGCCAGCCCCGGAGATATTCGCTCGTCTTTCGAGAGCGCACATCAATTATGCACTGAGGTAAGGTTTTGACGAGTTGCCGCTGTTTTGACTCTATATTTCCATTTTTATTTGAACTTGCTTTTCGCAGGTTTTTGGTAAGCTCGTGTGTTAATTGTGGAAGGCTTTAGATGGTAAAAGTTCCCTTAAACTCCTTAGTGACAGACATGCGAAGGAATTGGCATACCTTCGGTACGAGGTGAGTCAGAACCGTGACTACGAGGGTCGCATTGAGGAACAAGTGACTCCCGCTTTTGGTGTCATATGTATTATTTCTCTCTTTTTTCTTCTTTTTTTTAGGGTCTAATGTTCTAGCGTTGCAGCTGCGGAAAAAAAAGGAGGACCTGGAGCGTCTCTGGGGCAGAGTTGGTCAGGCCGAACACGATTGCATTTGGCTTAGGGCTCGGAATGACGCCCATGCTGAGGCTAATAAGAACGCTCTGGCCAGGGTTTCTTCCCTCGAGGTGCACCTTCGGAATGTTTAGGAGGATAACTCGGTGCTTACGAACCGAGTAGAGAGGCTTGAGGCCGACCTCCTATGGGTGAAAACCGAAGCTATCGATGCTCGAGCCGAAGTTGAAGAGGCAAGAAGAAAGGCTGATTAGAAGGTAGTTGTTTACCTAAGGGATGTCGCCGATACTCGGGCTGAATTGAGGGAAACCCCTGATACGCGGAGAAGGAGAAAAGAGCGTGCTCGGTGTAAGTCCTGCAGAGAGACCCTTGAGGGGATACACGCCTGTGGCTTTAATCTTTCCGAAGAGATAAAGCATGCTAAGGCAAATGAGATCGATGCCCTATTCTTCCTTTCCCCTGGTGCGGATGCCACTGTTCAAAGGTCTTCGGGGGAACTGGTCCCAAGAGCAAATTAGGCTTCCTTTTTACCTAAATCTTTGCTGGGAGAGTTTGTAAGTACATTAGTGGTATATATGAGAATCTTTGTTTGTTTCGGTTTGCTCGTGTTTGTTTTTCCATGTATTTTTTATCTCGATACGTGTTGGCGGTCGACCGAACGGCCTGGGGTTGTTATCTTTATGTCTAGGCCTTTAATCACAGAGTCGGGGCATCCTTTAAGTGTCCCATAAGTTCTTTTGACGTTAGCCCTTGGACGTTAGCTATTTCAACTTAGACAATTTCAAATATTCAAGGATTGCACGTTCTGTTCTAGATTAAGCAGGTCTAATTTTCCATTCGTTCGTCTAGTGCTCATTTTTTAGCCGAGTTGTTGCTCGGGCCCATTAATCCTTCGAGTTTTGAGTTGGCCTGTAGGCTAGCCTAAAAATCTCTTAGACGGTTTTTAGTTAACCATTTTGGGATCAGTCCCCGAGCCGGGTCACGACTCGAGCTCACCGATCTTTTAGGTTTTATATTAGCCCGTAGGCTTTTTGCGCTGGCTTCAAGGCTCTTAGGCGACTTTTTTAATTTAACTTGTCCTGGGTTTAGTCTTCGAATCAGGTTTTGGCCTGAGGATATTCACCCTTGGGTTTCAAATTAGCCCGTAGACCTTTTGCGCTGGCTTCAAGGCTCTTAGGCGACTTTTTAATTTAACTTGTTCCGGGTTTAGTCTTCGAACCAGGTTTCAGCTCGAGGATCTTCACCCTTGGGTTTCTCCAGAATCAATTTGAACCAGCCTTTAGCATGGCTATATTTTCCATTGCTTGAAGATTTACTTGGAGTTTTCTTCTGTTCATCTAACTCTTCAATGGCCCAAAAGAACCTCGATTATGAGTCGTTACGAAGAATAGACAAAACTTTTTCTTATGAGCCGACATGAAAATGTTCGAAACTCTTTTATACGAGCCAACATGAAAATGTTCGAAACTCTTTTATACGAGCCAACATGAAAATGTTCGAAACTCTTTTACGCGAGCCGACATGAAAATGTTCGAAACTCTTACATACACTAAAGGTAGCATGATTTTAATCGGTTCTTTCTGAAATAATTTCCAATGATTTAATTCTACGGCGATAGTCGGGCGTTCCCGAATCGCTTTAATTTGGCCGTAGCCTTATTGACCAAAGTCGTTCGTGTTTGGTCGTAGCCCTTAATCCCGAGTATCGTATCCTCAGCATCTATATTTGAGGGTATGCCTTTTTAGGGGTCTTACAAGTTCAAATATATAGCCTTTGCTTTGAAGTCGGGATCATATGGTCTGGTTATGCCTTACTCAAAATTTTACGACTTCGAGCACGCCCGAGGTTATCCTCTTGGGATCTTACTACTCGGGCTTTGACGACAGTCCCCGAGACAACCTTGGGGGCTTCCCCTAAAAGTGGAAACTTCTTAGAATCACAAATTGTTTTGATAAAATAAGAAAAGAAAAAAAAATCATTTCAATGCTTGGTACAAATATACATGTTTTTTCTATTGAGGATTTGTCCCCACTTATGCGGGCATGGTTTGTTTGACCGTTTGGCCCGGTATATAGTTTTCTCTTTGAATCTCTCCTCGGCTTGCTCTGTCGCATTCGAGAGGATGATCCCGCAGGGATGAGCCCCCCAGTATTCGGGGCTGAGTGGGGTGAGGCCTCGAATACAACTTTACGATTTCCCCAGGTAGAACATAGGTGTTGCCTCGTTAAAAACCTTTCCGGCAAAACCCTTTTCGGGACAAAACTTTGGCCAAAGGAAAAGAGTGCGACGCATGCTTTAAAACCTGGGGTCCTTGAGCCATATGACGTCTCACTTCGCCTTTGCCGGGTGTCTGCACACAAGTTAGCATGAAATTTAACTAAACAAAAAAAAAGGATAGTCATACCTCGACTGCGATATCGTTCTCTTGGCCTGCTCATTCCAAGTATGCGACACGGCCCTTTACTTAAGAGTTTGAAAGTGGCTGGGGGCGTGGCTTCTTATGGATGCTCCGCTGCCTGTTTGTCCCTTGGTCCTTTTGACGCAGAAGGTGTCGTTGTTGGTGTCACACCGTGTACCGCGAACATTTCCATTGATGCGTGTTGTCACACCTCCTTTTTACTCCGGTAAGGGTGGGATAGGGGAGTTTTTTCAATTAAAGTGACATAATCGATTTGGGATTTATTTATTGATTTTCAGGGTCGCCACCTGGATTTTTTACGGTGTTCTAGGACACCATTTATTTATTAAAATCCCAAATTAAGGAAATTTTGACTCTGTTTAAAATGTATGCGAACCAGAAATTCGGGTAAGGAATTATGTTAACCCGGGAGAAGGTGTTAGGCACTCTCGAATTCTGTGGTTCTAGCACGGTCTATTAACTATTGATATTTGGCCTAATTATCTGATTATTTACATATTTTTAAACCTATTGCATTTTAGCGTTTTTACTTTTTAGCCGCTTTTAATATTTATGGATTATTCAGAAACAAGTCACAATGGCGTGCACTTGTCGTTTTTGGACACATTGTAAACGCGTCACATGAAATGCACCCGCAATTTACAACGTATGATTTTTATTATTGTTTGATGAGTTGCAAATCCGAGTGTAGATTACGTAATCATGACTATGGTCACGATGATTTAATTGCTTATTTGAAGCAAAACTGTTATTTTCGTAAGTTCTTTGGTCTTTCCTAAATTATATGTCACACTAGTCTAAAAGAGGTATTTTGGACTACAAGATTTGTTTGTTAAAGGTCCTCTAAGATGACATTTACTTAGACTAAAGAGGGGAATTTGGGCCATGGCCAAATCTGGCCCAATTTTATAATTAGCATATCGGGCCAGCCCTATTGAGCTATTGGGAAGAGAAGGAGATACACGGTTCAGCTAGAACTGAATAATAGATTCAGGAGTATAACTAGAAATGAATAAATGTTACAAAATCTAGATTCTGAAAGTAGTATTAAGTAGCATTTGATTTTTGGTTACCATTTGTAACACCTTATTCGGTTTCCGGCACAACCTTTGTGTTGATCTCTATTTAAATATACAGAAAATGTTACCTTCTCAAAAATATATGTGCTTTTAGTAGTACGTGGGGTGATATTATAGTACTGTTAAATTAATTAGTAAAGAAAAGTGTGAATTATGATGTCAATGCTATATCGTTTAACAACATATTCAGTTGATATATATATATATATGTATGAATCAGATCGAGACAAAAATAACTTCTCAACAGCATAAACAAGCACATTTTGTTTCTGAACAAGTTGGTTCATTTACAACTCATTTCCTACTCATATGTTTTAGGAAAGTGGGCAAAAGAAATATGTCTTCTATAAAAATAAGTATGCACTATAACAGATTATTGGGTATAAGTTTCATACTGTATTTATAACCATCAACCAACCAAGCAAAAACTAAAGACGAAACTATGTTCCACTCGGATCAGATATGAATTTTATGGACACTTGACAGAACAGAAATTTCAACAGATGCATAGAAGACAAAAAAGAGGAGAACGGTAGTTTTTGAAGTTTATACACACTGGAAAGACAACATTTTGCTCGTTGAACAATACATATCTCGTTCTACAAGTAGTTGAAAGATGAGAACACATTAAATTCTTTCCAGTTAAAAGAAAGATCGGAACACATATAAAGGGACCGAACAAGTATATTGACAAATAATTCTTGCCAAAGATGTCATACCATTTGAAGCCTCCGACCTCAAAATCTGAAAAGAAGATGATGAACCAGCCACAGATGAAGCAAAAAACAGCAGCAACAGTCCTCACTTCAGGTTTTCGACACACTGTTCGAGCAAGAATTTTTGAGCGGCAGCCAACAAACAAACCGAAACTACCTCAGTTCAATCAAACACGTCCATGATTTTTTTTCCAGAAAAAATCAAAAATCGAGATGATGATGAAGAACAGAATATGTGGTTCAAGAAGTCTCGTGTGTGTGTGTCTCTATCGTATGTGTGTGTTTGTGTGCGGCTGGATCTTGAACGGAGAGGGGTCGTTTGGAAGAAGACAGTATCGAAGCTTTTGCCATGAAAGTCAGCTGCTCGTTCTCTTTAGGGGTTGAAGAAAGGTAGAGATGACTGGGTTCAAGAGGAAGGTGTGGTGGACGACCAGACCCGCCGGATATCAAGTCCGGCGGCTGGCCGGCGGGAAGGGAAGTGAGGAAAATGAAAGAGAGGGTGCGTCGTTTGTTCTCTGTCCAAAAAGGGGGTCCTAGCGTCTCTGTTATGTAAGGGGGAGGGGGGTCTTCTGTTAAATGTGTGAGCCTTCTGATGAAGATGAAGAGGGGAGAAGAAGGGAAATCGGGGGTGGGAACGGCGCTTAAGGGGTGGAAAAAGTCTGATCTTTTAAGTCTATTTTTGTATCTCATTAGGTCTAGGTCTAGATTTTAGGAATGTGGGGTTTTTAAAGAGGGGGTATTTGGTTGGGCTTGAGATTTTGGGCCCTAAAATTGGGTCAATTTGAAATAAAAAGTTAAATTGTTCTTTCAAACACGACCACCCTACTACTAATTGAAATTATTTTGCAGAAAGACTAATTAGCATTTTAACTAATTAATTAGACTAATTGATTAATGTTAATGAATATTTTTGTGACTTTTTATATATTAATTTATCAATTAAAGAGTGATTAATTCCTAAAGATGCAAATTAAACCTAAGATGGCATGAAATGAAAATGTGACAATTTTTATGATTTTTCTATAATTTTAAAGTATTAAACATGTATGAAATACAACTAAATAAAGAAAAACTCCTAAAATTCATAAAAATTATTTTTGGATTATTTGTAGGAGTAATTTCCATGCGGGGCAAAATTGGGTGCTCACAGCTGCTCCTCTTTGCTCGAGAACATGAAGAGTTTTCGAGGAAAGATAAAGTGAGCAATTACGAGAAATTTGTGCCCGTTTGGTACTCCATTTGGAATCATTTTGAAAAAGGTTTGACCAAACCTTGCTTCGGAGGTTGCCTACATATCCTTGTCTATAACTGAAACATGTCAGTGTTGTTCTGGATGTTTTGGTAGCTGGGACTACCGGGAAGCTGTGATTTCACTATTGTTGCTGCTGCTTACTGCTTGTTGAGCTCTTATTACACCAAAATCAAAATGAAAAAGACTAAACTAAACCTATCAACTACAAGTTACAAGATTCCTATCTATGAGTCTTCTGAAGCTTGAACTTGAGTCTTGGCTGCTTCTTTATACAGACTCTGATCTGAATCTTGATGCTTGTTAGTTGTAGGTGCTGGTTCAATCTTCTTGAGCTTTTTCGGATCAAGAAGGGACATGCATAGCTTGTGACTTCAATTTGTCTTGAGAAGTCCACATCTTTTCTGCTTTTGTACTTTGGGTTCTCCTCTTTTCTTTTTCTTCTTTTCCTTTACTCTGATTTGAGACTTCTTCTTTTGGGTCGTCTCGAACCATGTGCCTCGATGTAAAACCTGCTTAGACACCAAAACAAACAAACGAACAAAATTTTTCTGCCCCAGTTTTCACTAGAAAAATTTCGTGAGTTATTTGTAGCAAAAACTCTAAAGTACTTCATTATTGAAAGCAATAAAAGGTCAGGAATAGTGTACCCCGAAAGTAACATGATGATTCTTTTTTTCTTGTGGATGGTATTTTCTTATTTTCAAAATGATGCCTCAACTAAGGATTGATGTACCTTATGTTGGGAAAAAGTGGCCAGGGAATTGAATACCCTATATTGGAAAAGATGTCAGGGAGTGGTGTACCCTGCATTTAAGATCAACTCAACTAGGGAGTGGATACCCTATGTTGGAAAAGGAGACTATGGAGTGGAGACCCTACGTCTAAAATAAAACCAACTAGGGAGTGGAGACCCTATGTTGGAAAAGAAGACTAGGGAGTGGAGACCCTATGTCTAAAATAAAATCAACTAGGGATTGAAGACCCTATGTTGGAAAATCATCAACTAGAGAGTGGAGACCCTATGTTGGAAAAGGAGACTAGGGAGTGGAGACCCTATGTCTAAAATAAAATCAACTAGGGATTGAAGACCCTATGTTGGAAAATCATCAACTAGAGAGTGGAGACCCTATGTTGGCATCAGGTTATGATGGCATCAGCTAGGGAGTGGAGACCCTATGTTGGCATTAACTAGGGAGTGGAGACCCTATGTTGGCATCAGGTTATGCTGGCATCAACTAGGGAGTGGTATGTTGGCATCAAATGGGGAGTGGAGACCCTATGTTGGCATCAGGTTATGCTGGCATCAACTAGGGAGAGGAGCCCCTATGTTGGAAAACGAGACCAGGGAATTGTATACCCTATGCTAAAACGAACCAAGAAGGATTTTTGTTTTTTGTTTTTTTTAATTATTATTATTATGATTATTATTTTTGAAAAATTTATTCTTTTAAACAAATTGCCCCAGTGCTTATTCTCTGAGGACATAAATAAACTCCTTTTTTTTCTTTTTTCTTTTTTAAAACAACACTTCTTCTTTTTTAAATTATCCTAGGAGAAAATTCATCAGACCAGGTTTTCTTATCTTAGGAGAAAGATTCATCAGACTAGACGTCTATCCTAGGAGAAAGTTCATCAGACTAGTTTTTTTTTTTGATATCTTAGGAGAAAGATTCACCAAACTAAGATTTCTATCCTAGGAGAAAGTTCGTCAGACTAGGTTTTCTATCTTAGGAGGATCCTAGGAGAAAACTCATCAGACTAGGTCCCTTTTTTGTTATCTTAGGAGAAATATTCATCAGACTAAGATTTTGATCCTAGGAAAAAGTTCATCAGACTAGGTCTTTTTTTTGGTATCTTAGGAGAAAGATTCATTAGACTAAGATTTCTATCCTACGAGAAAGTTCATCAGACTAGGTCTTCTATCTTAGGAGAAAGATTCAACAGACTAAGATTTCGATCCTAGGAGAAAATTCATCAGACTAGGTCCCTTTTTTTTGTTATCTTAGGAGAAAGATTCATCAGACTAAGATTTCTGTCCTAGGAGAAAATTCATCACACTAGGTTTTCTATCTTAGGAGAAAAATTCATCGGACTAAGATTTTGATCCTGGTAGAAAATTCATCAGACTAGGTGTTTTTATTATCTTAAGAGAAAGATTCATCAAACTAAGATTTCTGTCCTAGGAGAAAATTCATCAGACTAGGTATTCTATCTTAGGAGAAAGATTCATCGGACTAAGATTTTGATCCAAGGAGAAAATTCATCAGACTAAGTCCTCTTTTTTTGTGTTATCTTAGGAGAAAGATTCATCAGATCAGACTAAGATTTATGTCCTAGGAGAAAGTTCATCAGACTAGGTTTTCTATCTTAGGAGAAAAATTCATCAAATTAAGATTTTGATTGGGAGAAAATCCATCAGACAAGAACTTTTTATCCTAGGAGGAAAAACGTGAAGATCAATGGCAAGATTTTATGCACAATAGCAAGACAAATAAAGGCAAAGATTTGAGAAACTTCCTTTTGTTGACTCTTCTCTTCATTTTTTTTCTTTTTCTTTTTCTCCTTTTTTCTGAACAACTTTCCTTACACTGCTTTATTCCTGTTTCAAACAAAAAAAAAATTGTCAGCTTTGAAAGTGGTGGTCAGTTTGTGGTCTTGAGTCCTAAGCAGCTTGGCTTTTGCTCCATCAACTTGAGTCGGTTTCAAGAGACTTTTGCTCTACATCAACCCATATTGTTTCACACCCCAGTGCCATTTGTATTTGTGTCTTAGTCAGCCTTATCCCAACTGAAGATCTTTGCTCCGGTGAAATTTTCTGATATCTTGAATGACTCCCTGCTTTTTAAGCAATTTGTCTGTCAAAGAGATTCATCAGTTATCTTTGCTTGCGCCAAGTAGGCTGACAAGAGTCTTTTTTGGTGGAGCCTTTGCATGAATTCTCAAGGCATGTTGACAGTAACAACTGAGTGTGTTGACCAAATTTTCTTTGTGCAACTGAAAAACTGGTAGCAGATTTTGAAATCTTTTCTTGCTTGTTTTGAAGGACTGACTCAGAGTGAAGGACACAAAGATGCAAAGAAACAAGTATTAACAAGAAATGCCCTTGTCGGGAAGGACATAAGGGAGAGTTTTATTTTCACTTTTTTCTTCTTTTTATTTTACGATAACTAGTCTTAATGATTATGACATGCATTTTGGACTTAACGACCGATCTATCCAACTGATCTAACCTTTCCTCTTACCATTCTCATGATCTTTGAAGTCGGGCTTGTTTATGACTATTCTTCGCATCAGCTTCACGACTCACTTTCGACTAGTAGTGCCACGATGGGTTTTCACCAACAAGTCTCTCTCATTTATTCATCACTGCTTACCGTCGCCTTACAATGCCCCTGAAAGTTTTCACTAGTAAGACTCTCTCATTTTTTTTTCTTTTTCTTTTACTTTTGTGAACAACTTGACAGTGTTCTATGTCGTGTGGAAATTGTTGCTCATTCCATTCTTTCTTGCGTGAGCAACTGACAGTGTTCTATGTCGCATGACAACCGTTGCTCGTTGCATGCTTCTCTTCTTGAAGGCATATCGGGAGGTATTTATTCGAAAGGTTCTTGGATAGGGTTGGAAATGAGGGTTGGCATGAAAGCTTAAAGTAGACTCAGAATGAGGGGTTATAAATTTACAACTCTTGGAATCGACTCTTTTAAAAGTGAAATCAAAATTTTTCCCCAGTTTTAGCTACTGGGATTTTTTTTACTCTTGTTTGGTTGGACCGAACTGTGTAAGGCTGCCTATGTATCCATTTTTTAAGGAATCAGGTCCAACGTAGTTCAAACATCTGACCTAACTATATTTTTTCTTTCTTTTTCTTTGTATTTTCCCTTTCCTCTCCTTTCCTTTTTTCTTTTTAAAATAAACTGCCCCAACTTCTATTTTTGGGGTCATAGATCATAGACTATTCTTTCTTTCTTTTTTTTAATTTTATTTTTCAAAACAAGTTGCCCCAGCTTTGAGGGCATGGACTTTGACTGTTCTTTTCTTCTCTTTTTTTTTTCATTTGAACTTTCTAAGAGTTGCCCCAGTTTGTACTCTTGGGACATGAACTTCTTTTTTTTTTTGACTTTTGACTCTAAACTTGATTCCAAAAGAGGGTGGTCAAAGAAAAATGACAGCAACTCAAAAGAGGTAGAGAAGGGTATAAAGTGTTTAGATAGAAGAAAAAGGGCCTCCCAGCCTCTAGAATGCCAAAAATTATTATCTTTTGCGATCATAGCGTTGATGAACAAGTCTATCTTCTTGGTGTGTCGTGGTCGAAAGACACTTTTCATTAACTCTAAAATAACCCAGATAATGAAAATAGCAATAAAACAGACAGACAAGACTCACACAAACAGAAAAGAGGGATAAAAGGGTTTGACTCAATAAAACAAATAAAATATGTGTGATGACCCAAACGGTCATCCCGTGTTAACCTAGCTAAATCGGCGGTCCGAGGCTCCGAAAGCCTCTGTTAAATTCCACCTCCATATGTGTGCGCAGCCCGGGCGTGTAGCCGAGAAGCTTCTATGTAAAAACTTGATGAAAAACTGGAATTCTAATAATTAATTGATTAAAGTTGATTTTGGTCAACATTTTTTGTAAACAGACCCGGACCCGTGATTTGACGGTCCCGGAGGGTCCGTAGGAAAATATGGGACTTGGGCGTATGCCCGGAAGCAAATTCCGAGGTCTAAGACCGAGAAATGAATTTTTAAAGAAAATTATTTTCTGAAAAATATAAAGGTTTTTGAAAAGGATAATTAATGCGAAGACGGGGGTTACCGGGCTCGTATCATGGTTTTGTAGCCCGGAACAAGTTAAATATACTTATTATGTGTTGTATGTAGAGTTTGGTATCATTCCGAGTAGTGTAGGTCGGTTCGGTGCCTTGAAATCGAATTTTAAAACTCTAAGTTAAAAGTTTAATTCAATTTGGTTTTGGGGTTGAATCCGTAGTTCCGTTGTTGTTTTTCACATTCCGCAAATTCGAGCGAGTCTGTATCACGTATACAGACTTGTCAGTGCTTTTGGACGGGGTCCCGGGGGGCTCGGGTGAGTTTCGGACCTCCCGGAGCTAAATTTAAAACACCAGAATTTTCTGTATCTGGTTTCCTTCTTCGCGTTCGCAGGAGGGTGGCCGCGTTCGCGAAGAAGGAATTGGGCAGGGGCTACGGATGCTCTACGCATTCGCGTTCCCCAACCGTGTTCGCGTTGGGTTGGGCCTCCTGTCCTTCGCGTTCGCCCTCCCTCCGTCGTGTTCGCATAGGGTCAAGCCTATTGGACCGGTCCAGTTGTCGTTTGCCTTCGCGTTCGCACCCGTCCAGCCGCGTTCGCGAAGGTCTAGCCCAGCTAGCCTCCATATTCGCGGCCCCTCCCTCACGTTCGCGTAGAAACCCAATGTGGGCCTGGTCAATTAAGCCTTCGCGAACGCAGTGCCCAGGGTGCGTTCGCATAGAGTAACACCTGGGCAGTGTATTTTCTTAAAAACGGGACTTAGGCTCATTTTCTCCATTTTTCTTCACTTGGGTCGATTTTAGGAGCTCTTCAAGAGGGATTTTCACCTAGCAACTGAGAGGTAAGTAACTTTTATTTCAATTTAAGTTAAATACATGAACTTTTAGGTGGATTAACACCCTAATTAAGGGAAAATCATGGGTTAGAGCCAAGACCTAGGGTTGATGGATTTTTAGGAATTTCACTACTTTTCTACCAT
>ML479406.1:36723-51151 GCA_005239535.1 Nicotiana rustica | reverse complement strand
ATATATTCCTCTATATCGTTACTGGCAAAGGATGTACAGATTCTGAACATCTTTGTTGAACTTTTTAACTTTGCCACTGATTTTTTAATATGATTTTAAACAATCCTCCCGTCATAAGTTGGCTTTAGAAGTTGAATTAGACGCAAGAGTCATATCTTCACTTGATATCACCGGTTGATCTCTTGTTTTGTGTTTTGCAACGTTGGGCTCCGAAAGTTACTATTATATATCCACACTCCAGTTTCAGTTCTTAGACAGTTATTTCTTCGTAAGTTAATTTTTGGGGTAGAGTTAGGTCAAATGTCATATCTTCACATGAGTAAACCAACAACTCGGGTATAGACAACTCCCAAATCCCGGCAGTCACAAGTCACAAGCTCTAAGGAATTTTTCTAATTGTCTCTATACATCAGCATATAGAGAAAATAAAGAAGAACAACATAAAAGGATAAAAGGAAATCCGAGGTCGGCGGACGCTGGCAGATATACCTTCAAGTCTCCGTAGCAGCATCACGTACTCTCTACTAATAGCGGGACTGGTAGGAGGAACCTAGATCTGCACACAAAATATGTGTAGAAGAGTAGCATGAGTACACCACAATGGTACCCGTAAATGCCAAGCCTAACCTCGATAGAGTAGTGACGAGGTCAAGTCAGGGCCCTACTAGAACATAATAATTAAGGCAAAGGATATGGTAATATAATGGAAAGATAGTAAATTTAACAACGAGAAGTTACAGAAAGGTAACAATGTAGCATAGAGAATAAACAACAGGGGCGCTCCCGAGGTACCGCCTCGTAGTTCCAAAAGTAAATACTCAATAGAGGAGCTCCTGAGGTACCACCTCGTAGTCCCAAAAAGTAAATATGCAACAAGGGAGCTCCCGAGATACCGCCTTGTACTCCCAAAAGTAAATATGCAATAGGGGAGCTCCCGAAGTATTGCCTCGTAGTCCTAAAGTAAATACACAGCTCGTAACCAATGGAACAACGAATTCACATCAAGAAATCCTACAGTTAAAGACTAGATTAAAAAATCAACGAAAAAAGGAAATTCAACTAAGCATGTTGCACAACTTCCAAAAAAAACAGTTATGACACGTAGACATGTGATATTAGGCTAAACATGATAACTACACATGCTTGGATAACTCGGTTAAGATATAACATGTTATTATTCAATAAAAATCGTATTTTCAACAATTAGCCCGTGTACGCACTCGTCACCTCGCGTATACGACCCTCACATATCACAAAATTGTTACAACGATACCAAATCTGAAGGGGTTTCCCCCACACAAGGTTAGGCAAATCACTTACCTCGAACCAAGCTCAATCAGTCAATAAGAATGCCTTTTCCTTGACTTTCGGACTCTGAATGGCCCAAATATAGCCAAAAGCAATTTCATTCTATAAATATAACTATAAGAAACTAATCTAATTAATGAAATCAAGACTTTAACTAGAAATTGAAAATCGCCCCAAAAAGTCGACTCGGACCCACATCTCAGAATCTGGTAAAAGTAGCAAAATACGAATACCCATTTAACCACAAGTTCACTCATACCAAAATTACACAAATTCGATACCAAAACCTCGATTAAAATCCCAAAATTCGGCCTAAGGATCTTCCACCTTTATCCCCCAATTTCTCAACCCAAATCTTTAATTAAACGATGAAATGAACGATGGATTATGGGATATTCATTAAAATGAGTGTAAAATCCTTACCCAAATGTTTCCTCTAAAAATGCCTCAAAGTATCACCTCAATCCGGGCTCTCTATCTCAAATTATAAGGCAAATGGCAAACCCTCGATTTTAAAATGTTTAAATGTGCCCAGGTGTTATGCATCGCGATCGCAAAGAACAATAAGTCACATCCACTAAAATGGCATATGGGAACGCGAACCCATAAACGCGAACGCAGATCTTAACCTTCCTGCCCCTTCGTAAATGCGTGATTCACTACGTGATTGCATAGGCTAAAAGCCTGGTGATCCAACGGACCTACTCCTCTACACGAACGCGAGGACCCTATCACGAATGCGTACGCTTAAGACCTTAGTGCTTCGCGAACGCGGGACCTACATCACGAACGTTAAGGGAATAATCTCAGTGACCTCCATCTCCTCTACGCGCCCGCGGGAGAACCTTTGCGAATGCATAGAAGGAACCAGATGCACCAGATAACTGTACTTCAACCATCTTCCAAGATTAATTCCCAATCCGTTAGCCATCCGAAATTCACTTGAGGCCTCCAGGACCTCAACCAAACCTACCAACAAGTCCTAAAACATCATACGAACTTAGTCAAGCCTTCAAATCACATTAAACAACGCTAAAAACACGAATCGCACTCGAATTCAAGCTTAATGAACTTTAGAAATTCAAACTTCTATAAACGATGTCGAAACCTATCAAAACACGTCCGATTGAACTCAAATTTTGCACATAAGTCACATTTGAAATTAACCTACTCCAACTTCCAAAATCGGAATCCGACCCCAATATCAAAAAATCCACCCCCTGCCAAACGTCCAAAAAATTCAACTTTCGCCATTTCAAGCCTAATTCAACTACGGACCTCCAAATCACAATCTGGACACGCTCATAAGTCCAAAATCACCCAACGGAGCTAACGGAACCATAAAACTTCTATTCTAGAGTCGTTTACCCATAAGTCAACATCCGGTCAAACATTTCAACTTAAGCTTCCAACCTTGAGACTAAGTGTCTCATTTAATTCAAAAACCCTTCGGACCCGAACAAACTAACCCGGAAAGTCACATAAGCATAAAATGAAACAAAGGAAGCAGTAAATAGGGGGATTGGGGCGCATACTCTCAAAATGACTGGCGGGTCATTACATCCTCACCCTCTTAAAATAATTGTTCGTACTCGAACAAGTATAAAGACACACCTAAAGTGGTGAAAAGATGAGGATAACAGATGCGCATATCATGCTCGGTCTTCCAAGTCGCGTCCTCGACTAGCTGACCCCTCCACCGAACCTTCATTGAAACAACGTTCTTTAACCTCAACTTTCGAACCTGCCTATCCAAAATGGCAACCGTCTCCTAAACATAGGACAAGTCCTTGTCCAACTGGACTGAGCTGAAATATAACACATGAGACAGGTTGTCGTGATACTTCCAGAGCATAGAAATGTGGAATACTGGATGAACTCCTGCTAATCTGGGAGGTAAGGCAATCTCATAAGAAACCTCCCCAACTCGCCGCAACACCTCAAACAGGCAAATAAACCTTGGGCTCAGCTTTCCCTTCTTCCCGAACCTCATAACACCCTTCATGGGTGACACTCGGAGCAGGACTTGCTCCTAACCATGAATGCAACATCGCAAACCTTTCAATCCGCATAACGTTTCTATTTGGACTGGGCTATACGAAGTCGATTATGAATCACCTTAACCTTCTCCAAAGCATCCTGAACCAAGTCTGTACCCAATAGCCTTGCCTTGCCTTGCTCGAACCAAGCCACGGGAGACCGACACTGTCTACCATACAAAGCCTCATACGGGGCCATTTGAGTGCTCGATTGGTAATTGTTGTTATAAGAAAACTTGAAAGTAGCAAGAACTGATCCCAAGATCCCCCAAACTCCATCACAGATGCACTGAGCATATCCTCCAGTATCTGAATAGTCCGCTCGGATTGCCCATCCGTCTAAGGGTGAAGTGATGTGCTCGAATCAACCCGAGTACCTAACTCATGTTGTACGACTCTCCAGGCCCGTGATGTAAACTACGTACCCCGGTCAGAGATGATAGATACCAGCACGCCATGAAGTTTGACAATCTCGCGGATATAAACTCGAGCCAGCTTCTCGAAAGAATAAGTAGTCATCACTAGGAGGAAATAAGTCGACTTGGTCAACTTATCCATAATCACCTAAATTGCATCAAACTTCCTCTGAGTCCGTGGGAGCCCAACAACAAATTCCATAGTGTTACTGCTCCCATTTCCACTCCGGAATCTCTAGCTTATGAAGCAATCCACCTGGCTATCGATGCTCATACTTCACCTGCTGACAATTTAGACACCGAGCTACATACTCTACTATGTCCTTCTTGTCATGCCCAAAACACGGGGAGCGCGATCGACGCTCAACCGAGTGAACCCAGTCGAGAAAGCATGTTAGATACTTTCTACCGAAACTCACTCATAACAAAGAGAAGACATATTCGCATTAATAAGACGGAGAACGTGTGTACAATACCAAATCATTTCCATTAATTACTTCTTTTATAATGTCTCAAAATAAGCACATTTTCATAGGCTAAAGTGGAAAAAATGGTTCAAACACAACATAACTCGTTTGACTTTCCCAGCACCCATATACAACCCACACTATGTCTACGGAGCCTCTAATAATTACAAAGAGTATGATAGTAGTGCCGGCAACAAGGCTCCGACTAAACCTCAAAACGTGATAATATAATAAACAAAAGATGCATAACACCGAAATGAAGTGGGGCTCACCAAGTCCGTTGGGAGGAGGGTATACTGCTATCACTGATCAAAGCAACATGTTGTGGAACCACTTGCATCCATTAAAGATGCAGCGCCCCGGGCAAAAGGAACGTTAGTAATGTCGAATAGTACTAGTATGTATAGATAAATACTATCTCAATAGAATGAATAATAATACATGGGAGAAAATCATGAAATCAATAGAAGCCCATAACAATACCAAACATCAAGTTAAGAACCACATAAGTTTTCAATAAATTTTCCATGTTTTTAGGTTGGGAGATATTTAGTACCAACATACCAGCATTCACAATACCATCGTACTTTTACACTGAGTGCGATCATGGCCCGATCTGCTAGGCCGCCTCATTTGAGACATCAACCACAATCACAATTTTCAGCACAATCACCACCATGTGTGCGACGTGGCGTCCGATCACGGCCTGATCGGCTAGGTTGTCTCATCCGAGACATTACCTTTATCTATCAATCATCTCAATTCACACTTCTTTCACATCTATTCAATTTATCGGCACTAATGGCCACAATTATAATATCATTCTTGGCACTTGGCCGAATTTCATATTTCATGCTCCCTTTTTTCATGTTCACACATCATCATCATTATCAACAACAAGACTTTTAGATTCAAGACTTTTAGGTAAACATAATAGCAATTAAGAGTCTTAAACATATAGAGATTTTTCACATAATTTGACTAACAACCTTCTTTCAAACTTGACTTGAAGTCGTAGCATTTATAACACACAACCCATACTTTGAAAATATTCTCAAGAGATAACATAGCATGGTAAAAGTATTTGGAACACATATTGAACACTGACTATCATGAACACCTACACCTACCCGGCACCACAAAACCCCAATTTTTAGGAATAAATTTACGGGGCCATACACTTCTTCATTCTTAAGATCATTCATCCTCGAATGAGGGTCAAGGTTCAGTATTAGCATCCGATGCGACTCAATTTTCATACCACACACCAGCAGTCCCAAATTTTACTAACTCCCTAAATTTCCAAAAAATTTGCCAGAGTTTCCCCTGTAACTAGGCCTATCCACCTGCCAAAGAACCCTAGAAACACATCCTAACAACATATGCATAATCCAATTACGTAACATAACACAGAATAACACTAAGAGTGGCCTCATAAACAATATATAACCAGAAGGAACACCTTTACCTCAACTGAACAAGCGATACAAAAAGTCACGGGCGACAGTTTCATAAAAAGATTACGTAGCTAATAAAATAAGTAAGGATACTTCTTCTTCATCTCTTCCTCGGCCTCCCAAGTAGCCTCTTCAACCTGCTTGTTTCTCCACAACACCTTCACGGAGGAAATTTCTTTATTCCTCAACTTTCGGACATGCCTATCAAGAATGGCAACTGGAATTTCTTCATATGACGGTTGTTCATTAACCTCAATAGTCTCAACTGGCACAATAGTCGACGGATCTCCAACTACCTTCTTCAACATAGACACATGGAATAGCGGGTGCAATAATGACATCACAGGTGGTAGCTCAAGCTTGTACGCCACCTGACCAATCCTCTAAACAGTTCTGTACGGCCCGCTCAATTTCCCTTTCTTTCCAAACAGCATTATACCCTTCATGGGGGAAACCTTCAAGAATACCCAATCATCTTTTTTGAACCCTAAATCTCTGCGAGAAATGTTGATACCCAAGTTTTTCTAAAAATATTTTAAAATTGCATATATAGCTTCAAATCATGTATCAATGGCAATTGATATTTTTCCTTAATTTTTCTATATTTTTATTAAATTATTCAACATTTTATTTCCAATAAATAATTATAAAATTTCATTACAAATAATTTCAAAATCATTTCTTGGTTACATTAATTATTTAGGGTCCTATTAAGGCCAAATTATTTCATAATTAGCCAAATATGCATCTTTTGGCTATAATTGCAATAACTTTGTAATTATAGCCCAATCATGTGATTTTATACTATTTTTATCCAGAAATTAGTCATTTATATTTTTAAGATACTAAGTACTCATTTTAAATTATTGTCTATGCATGAAATTCATTTTTGTACAATTATCAGCTATTTTTATAAATTGTTTTATTTAATTTAATTGGATATTTAACAACTAGCCACTTTTATTTTAATTATAGCCTAATTAATCTTACCCCAACCCAATTAAAAGGGCCCAAAGACCCCAAGCCCAACACCTAAATCCTACCCGACCCAATCTGTGTTTAATCCTGGTCGTTGATCAAAATTGATCAACGGTCCAGATCCCCCCTTTCCTAATTTAACCTAATGAACTCCCCATTCCCCTCTCATTTCGCTCTATCTCCTCCGCCATTCACTCTCCTCTCAAATGCTCTCCGCTAAAACCTACCTGGTTCTCACTGGCCGTCGACTTGCCGGTCTTTATGGTGGTCTCACCACCCTCCCAGCCCCATGGTTCTTCTTCCTACGCCGGGTATCACTGCCTTGAGGCCCTCAGAGGAACCAGAAGAAGATTCACTCACCTCCCATGGTTCTCATGCCATTCACCGGCCGTTCATGGCCGTCCGAGTAAGATCCTATTATTTTCGGCTTAAACCTATGATTTTTTAGCTTATTCTCCTTCTCTTTGGGTTATCTCTATGAAACCCTAACTATTAGCCCATGATTTTCTTATATTTGTAATAGATCTAGGCATATTATGATTTATTTTTTTGTTTTCCTTAAATTTTTCCGATTTTCCTAAAGCGACTCTTCATCTTCAACTAGTGTTCTTAACCCCTTTTCAAAAAATGTTTTTCCTTCAGATTTTTTGTATTAATATGTGATTCTCACTATGTTTAAATGTTTTCTTAAGTTTTCTCCTCTATCCGAGTTACTCTGTTGAAAACCCTAATTTTCTTAATCCTAGGGTTCTGAGTTTGTTTCTGATAATATGTTTTATTATGTGTACTTTTTCTCATAAATACTTTGTGATTTTGTGATTTTACTCTGTGTTTGCCTGTTAAGGTTTCTGATTTCAATTACTCATGTCTATTATGTGTTTATTCCTGGAGATTTGTGCTAGTTCTGATTTTCTTTGATTTTATCATATTTTGTCCATCAATGTTTCTTATTCTTCACTTATTCTGCCTACATCATGTTTAGTCTGATAAATTAGACTATGCTCTATATGAATCCCTTTTTATATGATTTCTACCCTACTCATCTTTTTAGGGTTCTGATTTTGTCTATTATATGTTTATCACGCTTATTCTCATAAGATTATGCTAAATCAGTGCTATTTGTGAATCCCTGAATCTTTGTGATTGATCCTTCACTGATTTTTGTAATATTCTATACTGATTTTAACTTGTGAAATATTTTCTGACCTTATTCTATGGTCAATTATGTTGTTAGCTGATTTTAAGCATTTTCTTTAATTAAAGCATGATGAACCTAGTCTCTATTACGTGTGATATACTTGTATTATACCTATGTTGTTTCCTTATTGGTTATACTCAGCCTCATACGATTCTCTTTCCTTATTTTGTCACCTGTCTATTACCGTTTGAGTTGGACTCCTTAATTAAAGGAAGTCCTTGTATTGATTTGATTCTAATTGATGCATGTTTCCATAATCCCTGTTAAACTCTGATTTTTACCTTATTTTGCTACATGTTTTTGAATTATAAGTACCTTGCTCTTTCATTAGCACAAACAGACGAAGACATTGCTCCAAAACTCTCTCTTACACAAAAGCTCTCTTCTCTTTCTCTGGTTACTTGCTCCTATTCTAAGTCAGACGGATGCAAGCCAAGACTGATTATCCTACTCTCTTGCTTTTCATTCAGTGTTTACTATCTCCTATACTGGTATGTCCTAATTTCATTTTAAGTCTCAAAAACGACATGTTTCTTTTGTTGCTTCAATTCTTCTTGTTTCAAGTTTGCTTTTACTTATGGTTTTGTTGTTCAACTTGAAACTAATATGCCTACTTTATTGCTTATCAACATGCTTCTGCATGTGTCCCCCCCCCCCCTTTAGGCTCAGCATGATTACGAAATGTTATCCCTTTAGATCTTACTTCAGTTATGATTATTAGCCTAAGCTTTATACTTTTCCCCAATTCCTCATTACCTTGTTTGTGGTTGTTGAACTTGTCTTAGTTCTTTTTTCTATGTGTGTTGTTGAGCCTGTTTTTTTATCCTGAGATTGGTATGTTGTTTGTTCTGATTGCCCTACTCTTTTCAAAACTGTTTCATTGAATAAATTCCTCTATTGTTTTTGCAAAACTCATTTCAAACCAGTCTTTCTTGTTCAAACTGTTTTCCTACTCAAATCTTTTCAAAACTATATCAAGCACTCTCACTCTACTCTTAGACATCTACGTTTTGCCCCTCTAATGTGTGACTTCTTTGGGATCCCTATGAGATCCCTCTGAACTCTGATGCATTAGAGTTGGCCCTTCTATACTGCACCTACTCAACTATGGTTATGAAATCTGGGTGTGAGCACTGCCCGGGATCCCTTGAGGTCCTTAGGGAACTCTGACACACCCCGATTATGTGAAAGGCTGTGATACCATTTGGCATTGGAATTCTGGAAAGTCTGGGCCTATTTGTAGGCTCCCTATAGTGTAACTTCTTATTTTTCTCATCTACTTATGTAATTCATGCAACAATGGTTTGTAATAATTTATTGTAAACAAATATTAGGGATGGATAGTGAAAACGGGAAGGGTAGCTATGCATGTTATAGATATCAAAGGGTAGAAACCATGCTCTTAGGTTTACATTTATTTTGTGTGCAATATAATTCATGTTTAGGACTAATACGTGCGAAGCATATCATGCATTAGATACCATGCCTCCTAGGTTTCATATATACTGCTTTCAACACCTCATTTTTGACATTATTGCTTTATCACTTAGAAATCCTGTCTTTAGGATAAATGACAACATTGACACAAACTATGCATATTTTGAGACCACGTCTAACGACGTAACCTGCTGTGCATCTAGAAATCCTGCTCTAGGAATCTCTGCAATCATGTTGTGCATTTAGAAATCCTGCTTTTAGGAATTCTGCATATAAATCACTCTGCCTTATATATGTATGTTAGATACCATGTTCAGGATCTTGTTCGTACTCGCTCAATTAACCCTATTTTAACTACTGATACATGAAAAGGCATAAAACAGTCTCACCCTGTCTTTTTCAGCAAACTGGTAATAATCCTATAATTTGCAGCACCTAGAACAGCATGTTTAGGTAAAACAATTTTTAACAGTTTTTCCTTAATAATTCAGTTAACTACTGTACAGTGTCCCACGCTTAGGCAAACCTTAGGTGATTAAAACTGCTAAAACTTGAAACTACCTCTTTGTGTTTGTTGCTTAATGTTTAACAAGCTTAAAATCAGTACGCAAACTGGTTAGGCCCCTGTTTCCGAGTTATAAACTAAGCATGCATACCTCTTGTGTTCTGATACTCACCTAGATATCATGCCCAGGGATCCTGTTTAATAATACTTCCCTTATTTGTGTTTGAGTCGTGATGCTTATCTGCATTATATGTGGAGGTAAACCTGAGCCTCTTATTTGCTCCTTCCTGTTTATTTTTCTGAAGTCCTATGTGTTATTGCTTGTCGCCTTAGTATTTTATCCTTTAAACCTTAGGGGTCTGTCTAGAACTGCCTATAGGTAGATGTCCTAAACTCCTCCACGGCCATTAAGAAGGGACGGGTAACAGCACGCCTAGAGGTCGCTAAACAAAACTCGCTTTAATAACCGCTAAGGGGTGGGAAAGGGTAGATATGGATATGATGACCGATGCGCTAATACCACGTGTAGCCCCTATTTGAGGAGTGATTACCGGGCATTGTACTGATGTGATACTATAGGATAAATAACCTAGGACTCCCCCTATCCTTTACATATGTGTTTAAACTGTAAATCTTTCAAAACCTTTATAGTACTTAGGCTTTAATCTTTTTTCAAATGTATTTTCACATGTGCGCTTAGAGTGCGAATTCTTTCAAAACCCTTATTTATCTAAACTACAATTACCTATTTGCTACTTGTTTAAATTCACAAAGTTGTTTGGCCAGGAACCACAGTTGTGGACTCGGAGGGGTGCCTAACACCTTCCCCTTGGGGTAATCTCAAGCCCTTACCCTATCTTTGGTTATCCAAATATGTGTTTATAAATGACCCTTAGTATGTGCCCTAACGCACCTTAATTCGTTAGGTGGCGAATCTCTGATTCCTTTGCATATCCCTTTCCCAAAAGAAAATGAGTTGTCCCAATAATGTCAAGACCCTGACTAATCTTAAAGGCGGAGTTAAAAAGGGGGGCGCGACAACATTGCGACTCTGCTGGAGACTTTTAGGCTTTTACCATTTCAAACCGCTTTGTGAATTTGTACCTCTTCCCCTTCCCCTTATGTGCAATTAATTGTTTATTTCCTTTAAGTATTTAACCTTTCTCTAAGGCAAAACTGACACGTTTCCTTGTTTCCCTTTTTAATCGCTTTTTCAATTACAAATGTTGTATTTACTGCTTTCACAACGTGCAAATACATGACTATATGCCTTTAGCTGCTTATTTATTGCATAATCATTCCCAACATCATACTCCACTTGTGCCAAAACAAATCATATAGCAACGCTTGATGAGTGGTTGCGCCCTTCCTATTTTATATCATGCCTAAATTTGGAAAGGCTTATTTGTGGTAAAACTAGTCGATCAGCGGTGCAGTCGACGGTTCTGTGCCTTCCCCTTGAGTTGTCCGCTCAAGGGTACCAGTATAAAACCCCATAGAAATCTTACTTTGTTATATTGTACATGCATCATAGTCAAACCTAGTTAGGTTAATGTGTTGTCCGCACAATAGCCTTTAAGACAGCCTTGTCCAAAGTCCATCGGGTTTTCATAATCCCAACGGACATCACGTTCTGTGCATTTATTTGGAGAAATAAATGTTTGTATGCTAATCATAAATGTTAAATAGTCGAGTCTGGTGGAGGTAAGGGCCTAACTATGTTTGCCTTGCAGAAATATGAGGCACAAAGTCCCTAGATTCGGCATGGTTAGCAATATTCACCCAAAGCTCTTGAATTGGTGGGAGGATCTTCACTCTAGTGATAAGAAAATTGTCAAGAAATACCTAGGTAACTTACCGTCTCTCCTAGACATACAACCCAACAACATGTTGATCGAGGCTGCCACCTTATTCTGGGATAGTGAAAGAGTCGTCTTTCGTTTTGGGGACATTGAAATGACACCACTACTAGAATAGATAGGTGGACTAGCTGGGTTGGCCTGGGAAACTCCTGAGTTATTGGTGCCTAAAAACCGCACAAGCAAAGGTTTTTTGAAAATGACGGGTCTGAAGAAGAATGTTGAGTTATAATGTCTGAAGAAGTCATACATCCCTTTTGAGTATTTATATGAAAGGTACGGTCACAGCAAATCATATTGTACCTACCACGACGAATTTGCCATTACGTCTCTGGGACACAACCACCGAGGGTATTTGTCTTCATTGTTTGCTTCCTGGGGTTAGTCGTGTTTCCAAAAAAGAAGGAAAGGATTCACACTAGGCTAGATATGGTAACCAAGACTTTGATGGAGGGAACTGACGGGCAAACTTTCAGCATTGTCCCAATGATCATAGCAGACATTTACCGAGATCTAGAACGTTTTCCAAGAGGAGCTAAACACTTCGAGGGTTGCAACTTGTTACTGCAAATGTGGATCTTAAAACATCTCCAAAAGGGTCAGTACCGGCAAGAATTTCCGCGAAGGGCATGGAACGACTGTTTAACCAAGAAATGAATTCTCCTGACTAAAGCTTAATTTAGGATAAACTCGGGTTATTGATAATCGAATTAGTAATATAAAGAATAAGTAGCAATAATTTTGAGAGCAAAAGAATAAAATAGCTTAATATTCCCAAAATCAGATGATCCCCTTTTCTACATTCTATGTCCCTTTTATAGGGATATTCTTCTAGTACAACGTTTGTATTTCTGTCATAATAGCCTATTTAATGCTTAATTATTGCATTTATGAGGCATTACAATTATAAATAGTAACTGTTATTTTAGGAGTTACATAACGTACAGGACATTGATTGTTGATCTTCGGATCGGCCCATTATTGCGCTCGGATTCGTTGTGACCGCGCCTCTTCTTCTTTGATGATCTTCCGCGGCTAATTTATTGTATTGACCGTATTTCTTTATCCCGTTTCCACGTGTGATGTTTTACTTAGTCCACCCGGTTGGCTGAGTCATCCAAAATTTGTACACGTATGATGCTATATTTTTTACCAATGCAGATAGTCCCCCCACTTGCCATGTATTGAGCGTATAATACTTGGTAAGTGGATGTTCATTTATGGCGGGAATATTTTGCCGCCGCTTTACCTTGAAACCTTGTATTTTTTATGGGCGCATGCATCGCACATCACTTCTATTTAATGCTTCTTCCACGTGTTCGTTTCTGATTGGTTCTGAAACGACACGGCGCCTTTTAGGGCTTTTTGCGGCTGCATTAGTCCCGAAGTGATACTTTTGATTATGACCTTCCATCATTACCTTTCCAAGTTTCGACGGTTCCCATTAAGTATAAATAGTCTTCTTTCTTTCTTCCTTAGCACGAAAAACTTCTATAACTTAATCTTCTCTTTGTGAAAGAATTTCTTCCTAGATTTTATAAACATGTCTTCCTCAGGCCAACCTGAACAGGTTATTGACGTTGAAGCTCTGGCTTCTTCTTCTACTCCGACTAGGAGTCGAAGAGGTGGCCGATTGAGAAGCCCAGGACGTACCCCTATTAGAGGTTCTTCTTCTCCTTCCTCCGTTAGGTCGTTGTTTTCTCCGAGAGGTAGATCTTTTCATTCTATTTCTAGGACCAAGGATGACTTTCATGAACCCAGAGTTGATGAAATCATTCCTTCTGAGATAATCTTTCCAGAAGTAAATTCTCCTATTACCGAACAAGCTCACTCTCTGGATAGCATTGAGAAATACGCTACTATCATTACTGTAGGTCACATTCCCGTTGTTCGTAGGGAGTGTTTTTGGGAGTCTAATGTTCCTGTCCTTGTGCCAAGTAGTACTCAAAGGATTACGCCATTTAAAATGGGTTTTTCTTACGTCTTCACTTATCCTTTCACATTAGGATTTTAGCCTCATGTTGATACTGTGATCATAGAGTTTTGTCGCTTTTTTAAAATTTGTTTAGTACAAGTTGGTCCCCTAGTATGGCGTGTTGTTTCTTGTTTGAGAGTTCTTGCTTCAAAGGTTTCCGTTCCTTTTACACTTCATCATCTGCTGCATTTATATTCTCCTGCTTTATTCCGTCAAGGGGTTTTTACTCTGGTTGCCCGGAGCAAGAGGGTTCTAGTAACCCTCGGCGATGATAAAGATAGAGGTTGGTACCTTAGGTACGTGACTGTTCCCACTGCTGTTTTAGTGGGTGAGAAAAATCTTCCCTTCCCTGAGAGGTGGAATCGTGCACGTAAGTACTTTGATTCGCACCTGTTTTATTTGTAATAAAATTTACTTTGTGTTTATAACACCGTATATGTTTTCTTCTTATTTGCAGCAACTATGAATGTTGTCGAGAAAGTCTCCGACATCCGTGGTTGGGTAGAAAGAATGTTGACTACTGCTCCTGCCGAGGAAAGATCCTGGAAGTAATTTTCGGCAAAGTACAAGTGGATTGTTAAGACCCATGGTAAGTAGAGTTTCTCTCACTCCTTTCCTTCCTTGAGTTTTTTTTTATTAACTCTTTTCTTTTTTCTGATAGGGTTTTCTACCCATGGGGTAACTTCATCACTTCCAAGGATGTCCTTGTCCTATGCTCAGAGTATTCTGACTAGTGCTTCGAAAAGGAAAACCCTGGATTCCCGCTCTGGAGGGGAAGATGAGGGTGAA
>ML479406.1:14594-28618 GCA_005239535.1 Nicotiana rustica | reverse complement strand
TTTATCTTGAATATATCTTCCATTCGTTTTTCAACTTTTTGTGCACCAGAATGTGCTTTTATAAACGAATCTGCAAGCTCAGCAAAAGAAGTTATAGAATTTTCAGGGAGAAGAGAATACCAGGTTAAGGCTCCTTTCGTGAGTGTTTCTCTGAATTTTTTGACAAGGACTGATTCTATTTCCTCTTTTGTTAAATCATTGCCTTTTACTTCAGTAGTAAAAGTAGTTACTTGATCACGTGGGTCAGTTGTTCCATCGTATTTGGGGACATTAGGCATTCTAAACTTCTTGGGTATAAGTAGTGGGGCTGCACTTGGCTTCCAAGGTTGTTGAGAGTACCTATCGACGTCAATCCCTTTGATAATAGGTGGAACACCAAGGATTTTCTCGATGCGATCGTTTTGTTATTTCATCTGTTTCTGCATGGTTAAATATAAATTTTGTAATTCTGAATTACTAGTCGTACCTGGTCGTGTTTCAGGAAATGTGTTGAGAGTTTCATTCCTGATTGAATTTGTTAACCCCACTTGCAAATCTCCTACTAGAATTGTGTTATTCAGAGGCAGTGTTGGTGGCACTAAAGGTACTTGTGGTAATCCTCTTGCAAATTCTCGCAAAGCTTGTCCCACGTATTCAGCAATCATTTGCCTTATTTGATCTGATTCCACCGGCTGTTCATTATTGTTACAATTGTCAGCTCTTTCAGGGGATGGTTCTCTCGAGGTTCGTGGAGTTCCACGAGGTAGAGTTGAAGCTGGTGTTTCATTCCTTTGCTGGTTGTTATCGTCATTGTTGCTGACATTATTGTTGTTGAGATTTGACATGATTTTAAGGATATCGATAGGTGGCGAAAATGATGATTATCAGATTCCCGGTAACAGAACCAATTTGTTTAACCAAGAAATGAATTCTCCTGACTAAAGCTTAATTTAGGATAAACTCGGGTTACTGATAATCGAATTAGTAAGATAACGAATAAGTAGCAATAATTTTGAGAGCAAAAGAATAAAATAGCTTAATATTCCCAAAATCAGATGATCCCCTTTTCTACATTCTATGTCCCTTTTATAGGGATATTCTCCTAGTACAACGTTTGTATTTCTATCATAATAGCCTATTTAATGTTTTATTATTGCATTTATGAGGCGTTACAATGATAAATAGCAACTGTTATTTTAGGAGTTACATAACGTACAGGACATTGATTGCTGATCTTCGGATTGGCCCATTATTGCGCTCGGATTCGTTGTGACCGCGCCTCTTCTTCTTTGATGATCTTTCCGCGGCTAATTTCTTGTATTGACCGTATCTCTTTATCTCGTGTCCACGTGTGATATTTTACTTAGTCCACCTGGTTGGCTAAGTCATCCAAAATTTGTACACGTATGATGCTATATTTTTTACCAATACAACGACCATATAGCTTTCCACCACCCCAAGCGAATGACATACATTCCCGACAGGTTTGCTCAGCCAGAGACTGCCAAGGAATGGGTAGAGTTCTTTGATAATCTCACTGAGGAGCAGGTACGATGGATGTTCGAGTGGTTTCCAACGGATGAATTCATTGTCAGGTCTAGGGATGCACCATACTTGGTGCTAATTGGGCGGAGAGGAATATATTCTTACGTTCCTCTCCGGGTCATGTGACAAGCAGGCAGAAAACAAGTTGTGCCAAGGGTCGACAAGATGGGTCATTTCCGAGCTGACTTTCAGGATGATGATATTCCTCACAAGTGCCAAGCCCAACATATGTGGCACTGTAAGATCATAATGGAAAAGGACACGATTGAACTAGACAGGTATCACGCAAGTTGTGCACCTTTCTACTCAGGGTGGTTAGAAGACAACTGGGATGGTTTAGTCAGGCCAGGGTTCAGCCGAGGCCATACAATCATAGATGAGAGTGTCGAGGCTCAGGTCAAGTACAATCGGCTGCGCAAGAGGATTTATGAGTGCGAAAATGAGCACCGTGAGATACATGAAACCAACAAGAGATTGATTGAAGAATGAAAGACATGGACGTCCGTTCCAACAAGAAGCTGGAATACTTGGAGCGAGGCATAGTCGAGCTGGAAGGTAAGATCATCAAGAGGGTTGAAGACTATCAGAAAGCTGAGGGGAATTAAGGTGGACATCTGGCCAGAGCGTACCTGCTGCTAGGATTGTGCAAGCTGGGAAACCTGTTCGATGGAATCAAGGATGCCGAATCTAGGGAAGGTCCATCTTGGACCAAGTAGGATAGGATTTCCTTTTTCACTTTATCAATGTAATAAGGCCCATGGCCATTAGTGACTTTATTTCTTGCTTATTATTTTAGTGTCGTTTTGGATTCGTTTATTTTCACATTAATGAAATGACGCATTAAGTTTTCCAAATCAATTTGTCGCTAGGCCTACCTCGTGCACAACGAGGCTCCCAAACTAGGACACGCTTTATATCCTGCACTATGTGTTTAATACTGCAATATCTTCTCAAGATCCTCACTGACTTGGCTACCTTTTGTTTTTGTTTTTGTTTTCTTTTATTATTCCCCTCCCCATAGGTTGGTTCGTGCACTCTGGCATCATCATCATACTACACAAGATCCAGGGGCCCTCCACCCTCTCCTCCTCCTAGTCCTCCCTAAGGCAAAAGCAAAGGCAAAGGGAAAATGGAAGATTTGGGCAATATCAGGAAAGAGAATACAGTTGAACGAACAGAGGCTGATGACAATCAGGGCATTCAGGTTCATAATGAGACTATGTCGCAACTCGAGCAGAGGTTGTTGAAGCTCCAAGAAGAATTGGAGCATGTTCGTAATTTTTCAAACTTATCCTTCACACTCAGTGTTCCATATGTCAACCATCCCAACACCCAAAATCCCATACTTCCTCAAAATACCCCAAACAAACAGAATCATCCCACAACCCATCACCACACCACTCCTCCAAAGAATTAAACTCTTCCACCGCAATACAATGCTTGCCACACTCCAAGAAACACTCCACTACTTGTCCCCGAGCAACAAAACTCCACAAATGACCACCTTTATACTCAGGCGCCAGGCCATCAAAACAACTCCATCTACGTGGAGACTCTGCCACCCAACCCATTTCATACACACCTGAATCCAGTGAAAAGGATTTGCTTATCAAGAATTTTCCCAAAGAACTTAAGAAGCTGACTAGCCGAGTGCAAGGTGTTCAGGGAAGCAAGGGAGTTGAAAGGCTAAACTACGAAGATCTCTGCAAATAGCCCAATGTCGAACTGCCCAAGGGGTACAAACCTCCTAAGTTCGAGATGTTCGATGGTATAGGTGATTTGTGGGTCCATCTGAGGACCTACTGTGATAAATTGATGGGAGTGGGAAAAGACGAGAAGATTCACATGAAGCTATTTATGATGATCCTAACAGGGGATGCCTGTCTTGGTACATCAGCCAAGACCCCAGGAAATGGTTAAACTGGGTGAGTATGGCGTCAAACTTCATGGACCGGTTCAGTTTCAATACAGAGAATGCGCCAGATGTGTTCTACATTCAAAATCTTAAGAAGAAGCCCACGAAAACTTTTCGCGAGTATGCTACTCGCTGGAGATCTGAAGCAGCTAAGGCCAGTCCTGCTTTAGACGAAGAACAGATGAACAAATTCTTCATCCGAGCACAAGACCCACAGTATTATGAGCGGCTGATGGTAATTGAGAACCATAAATTCTCTGACATTATCAAGTTGGGTGAGAGAATTGAGGAAGGGATCAAAAGCGGAATGGTTACTAACTTTGAAGCGCTATAGGGTACAAACAAGGCTCTGCAATCTGGCGGTGTGTCCAAGAAAAGAGATGTGGGAGCTGTAATGGTTGCACAGAGGACTAAATCCCTGCTGAAATACCAAACCTACCAAACACCCCCGCTCACATATCAGCCAGCACCAACATACCAAGCACCATCGCCCATATACCAGTCAACACCTCCACCAACATATCAGTCATCTCCCCCACCCACCTACTTGCCGCAATCTCTCAGATATTCCCAGCTTGCTGATGTTTATCATACCTACAACTCTCAACCATCTCACTACCAATCACCCCCTGCTCGCCAAAATTTCCCAAGACCTCGACCCAATTTTTATCGCAGACCTCCTAAATAATACACTGCCATTGCTGAACCTATCGACCAGTTGTATGAAAGAGTGAAAGATGCTGGTTATGTCACGCATATACCTGTTGTAACCCCTGAGAATCCCTCTCAATGTGTTAATCCAAATAAAACCTGCGCATACCATTCCGGCATGAAGGGACACACGATCGATGAATGTCGCTCCCTGAAAGCTAAGATACAGTCTCTGATTGATAATAAGTTCATTCTAGAAAAGGAACCTACTCTAAACGTCCGCAACAATCCACTCCCAGACCATAAGGGTGTAGGTGTCAACATGATTGAGATAGAAGAAGATTGGGACCCCGAGGGGTCGATCGGTTGGATCATAGAAGGTGATGACCCAAAGAAGCCACCAGTCACTCTTGATCCTATCATAGTCCAGATTCATCCACCCGGCGATGTTGAGATAACGGCGCCAGTCCCATTCGAGTTTGAAGCGGCACCACCTGTAAATGCACCGGTGTCATTCGAGGTTGAAGTTATGCCGCCCGCTAAGGCACCCGTACCATTCGAAGTGAAGGTAGTTTCACCAATCAAAGTGGTGGTGTCAACCACGCCACCCTTCTACACTAACGTTGTACCATGGGATTATGTAGCTGAGGCAAGAAGAAAAGGCAAAGTCAAGATAAAAGAAGTTGGTGCTGCACATGGGATGACAAGGACCGGTAGGGTCTATACACCTGAGCACTTGGCAGAGTCTAGTAAGAATGCTTCCAACCAGCATCCCATCATTAAGACATGCCCAAATGATCTTTGGAGGAAGATGCAGCCCAAAGAATACTCGGTCATCGATCAGTTGAACAAAACCCCAGCTCAGATATCCATTCTGTCATTGCTGCAGAATTCAGAAGCGCACAGAAATGCTTTGATGAAAGGGTTGAACGAAGCGTATGTGCAAAATAACATCACTAGTGGGGAAATGGCCAACATGGTAGGTCCAGTGATGGGAGAGTCATAAGATCACTTTCCACGAGGAAGAACTGCCACCTGAAGGATTAAGTCATAACAAAGCGTTGCACATCACTGTGCAATGTGAGGACTACTTCATCACCAGGATTCTGATTGACGGGGGATCCAGCATCAACATCTGTCTATTGACAACGCTCAAGAAATTGGGCAAGGGACTATACGATATCATAGAAGGGTCGATGAACGTGAAAGCTTTCGACGATTCTCAGAGGTCCACCATCGGCGAGATCAACCTTTGTCTGCAGATGGGACCTATGTGGTTCGAAGTTGACTTTCAGGTGATAGACATATCGGTGCCCTCCAACCTGTTATTAGGACGGTCGTGGATACATGCCGCCGGGGCTGTGGCATCAACATTGCATCAGGCAGTAAAATTTGAATGGAACCACCAGGAAGTGGTCATCCATGGGGATGGAATCAACCCTATCTTTAGTCGCCAGACCATTCCGGTGGTTGAAGGAAGAAGAAGGCTAGGTGGAGAAACCTACCACCATATCGAGCGGGTCAACACAATAGACAAAGACAAGTGGTGGGATAGTAAAATAGCAAGCATGATGAACTGGAGAGGGTACGAGCCTGGTAAAGGGCTCGACAAGAATCTTCAAGGGATCTCCAAGCCAATACAGCTCAAGCGCCATGGCACCACTTTTGGGTTGGGATACAAATACACATGGAAAGAATACAAGAACTGCTCACCATTATGGCGCGGTCCTTACTACCCATTGGAGCATCCGATACCACATCTATAGCAGACCTTTCAGCAGACCGATATTATATTGGGTCTGAGGAAGAAGAAGCACTGGCAGCCTTGAAGAATCTATTCCTGGAAGATGATGATATGGACTCTTGCGTCATTTTTTAGGAGGAGGGGGAGCAAGGCCCTTCATCCAGGCTGTGAGAAAAGGATCATCCCTTAAGAACTAGACTATCAAAACAGCTAGGGCCCGACGAGTCCCGTTGTAGCAAGGTTGAACAAGCGTTGTTTATTTTTCATTTGTTAAATGCTTTCCTTTTCGCATTTCATTTCTACAATAAGATCTTCAATGTTCTAAACATTCTCTCAATTTATCAAAAGCACTTTTATGTTTTATGAATCAATATTTATTATTATCGTTTTTAACTCATTACTTTATCTATACAGCATTACTATTACTTGTCTTAATGAACCAATGACTGTGACATGCAATGATACAAAGCAACAAAAAGACATCGATTCAGAAGAAGAGGATGATATACCTGATTAAATTATCAGAGAAGTCGAGAATTTTGAGAACAGACCTAAGTCCAACCTGGACGAGACCGAGGTAGTCAATCTGGGAGATTCAGAGAAACTCGTATCATCATCCATTTGTCGTCGTCAGAGAAAGAGGAATACACACAATTCTTCAAAGAGTATGAGGACATATGTTCATGGTCGTACGATGATATGACTGGTCTGAGTACATCCATTGTGGCTCACAAACTGCCGACCAATCCAATGTGTCTACCAGTAAAGCAAAAACTCGGGAAGTTCAAGCCTGACATGAGTTTGAAGATCAAGGAAGAAGTTACCAAGCAAATCAACGCCAAGGTTCTCAGGGTAGTTGAGTATCCGACATGGTTAGCCAACATCGTGACAGTGCCGAAGAAGTATGGAAAGGTTAGAGTCTGTGTCGGCTACCAGCATCTCAACCGGGACAGTCTGAAGGATGATTTCCCATTGCCAAACAAACACATCCTGATTGACAATTGTGCCAAGCATGAACTTCAGTTGTTCGTGGATTTTTTCGCCGGTTACCATCATTATTTGGATGTATGAGGAAGATGCTGAGAAAACGGATTTCATTACGCCATGGGGAGTGTACTGCTACAAGATGATGCCATTCGGCCTGAAGAATTCGGGGGCCACCTATATGAGAGCTATGACCACTATCTTCCACGATATGATACACAAAGAGATCGAGGTGTATGTGGATGACGTCATTATCAAGTCCAAGAAAGCAACCGACCATATAGAAGATCTAAGGAAGTTCTTCAATAAGTTGCAGAAATACAATCTGAAATTAAACCCTGCAAGTGTGCATTCGGGGTTCCTGCAGGGATATTGCTCGGGTTCATTGTCAACCGTCGAGGGATAGAATTGGATCCATCAAAGGTCAAAGCCATCCAAGAGTTACCACTATCGAGGAACAAGAAAGATGTGATGAGTTTCCTAGGCCACCTTAACTACATCAACCAGTTCATAGCTCAATCCACGGTCATATGTGAACCAATCTTCAAGATGCTGAAGAAAGATGTTGTGACCAAATGGACGGAGGATTGTCAAAAGGCCTTCGACAGAATCAAGGAGTACTTGTCAACACCGCCAGTCTTGGTACTGCTTGAGCTAGGTAGACCTTTGCTACTCTACCTCGCAGTATTAGATAGAGCTTTCGGCTGCGTTCTGGGGAAGCACGACGAGATAGGGAGAAAAGAGCAAGCCATTTATTATCTAAGTAAGTAGTTCACTCCATACGAGGCTCGGTATTCTTTATTGGAACATACCTGTTGTGCTCTAACCTGGGTAGAACAAAAGCTGAGGCATTACTTTTGTGCATACACAACATATCTCATATCGAGGATGGATCCTTTTAAGTACATCTTTCAGAAACCCATGCCCACTAGCAAGCTGGTCAAGTGGAAAATCCTGCTGAGTGAGTTCGACGTTGTCTATGTGACTCAGAAAGCAGTCAAGGGACAAGCATTCATAGACCATCTTGCTGAGAACCCCGTGGACGGAGAATACAAACCCCTGAAAACGTATTTTCCTGATGAATAAGTGTCATTCATAGGAGAAGATATTGCAGAATCCTATGACGGTTGGAGAATGTTCTTCGATGGAGCGTCGAATTTCAAAGGAGTCGGCATTGGAGCTGTCCTGATATCGAAAATTGGTCAACATTATCCGGTATCTACTAAACTCAGATTCCCTTGCACCAACAATATGGCGAAATACGAAGCCTGCATCTTAGGGCTCAACATGTCCATTGACATGAATATTCAGGAACTGTTGGTAATTGGTGACTCAGACCTGCTAATACACCAAGTTCAAGGAGAATGAGCTACTAAGAATTCCAAGATACTGATGTATCTGCACCACGTGCAGGAATTGAGAAAGAGGTTCACAAAGACAGAATTTCGGCACGTCCCCAGAATTCAGAATGAGTTCGTCGATGCATTGGCCACTCTATCATCCATGATACAGCATCCAGATAAGAATTTCATCGACCCTATTCTGGTGAAGATTCATATCCAGCCGGCCTACTATGCCTATGTTGAATAGGAGGCAGACATAAAACCATGGTTCCATGATATCAAAGAGTATTTGTCAAAGGGAGAGCACCCAGAGCTTGCAAATCATACTCAAAAACGCACGCTTCAGAGATATTCCAAAAGTTTCTTTCATAGCGGAGGAATCTTGTATAGGAAGACTCCCAATTTGGGATTATTGAGATGTGTTGACACAAAGGAAGCCTCCAAATTGCTCGAGGAGATCCACGTTGGGACCTGCGGCCCGCATATGAATGGTTTTGTCTTAGCAAAGAAGATACTCAGGGCCGGTTACTTCTGGATGACCATGGAAACGGACTGCATCCAATATGTCCAGAAATGCTACCGATGCCAGGTACATGCAGATATGATAAAGGTACCCCCAAATGAGCTCAATGCAACAAGCTCACTTCGCCACCTGGGGAATGGACGTCATTGGACCAATCGAGCCTGCAGCCTCAAACAGACACATGTTCATCTTGGTAGCAATTTATTATTTCACTAAATGGGTCGAAGCAGCATCTTACAAAGCGGTGACTAAAAAAGTCGTGGAAGACTTTGTCCACGACCGTATTATTTGTCGATTTGGAGTTCCAGAATCAATCATCATCGATAACGGTTCCAATCTCAATAGTGACCTGATGAAAGCCATGTGTGAGACTTTCAAAATCAAGCACAAGAATCCTACAGCATATAGACCTTAGATGAACGGAGCTGTAGAAGCCGCCAACAAGAACATAAAGAAGATATTAAGAAAGATGATAGAAAAGCATAAAGAGTGGCATGAAAAGTTATCATTTGCTTTACTAGGATACCGCACCACAGTCTGTACATCAACTGAGGCAACTCCTTACTTGTTGGTTTATGGTACGAAAGTTGTTATTCCTGTCGAAGTTGATATTCCTTCCATAAGAATCATAAGAGAAACTGAGCTCAGCGATGCAGAGTGGGTGAAGAGTCGTTATGAGCAACTAGCCCTCATAAACGGGAAAAGAATGAATGCAGTATGTCATGGTAAACTTTATCAGAATAAAATGACCAGAGCTTTCAACAAAAGAGTCAAGCCGAGACAGTTCGCACCAGGGCAGCTGGTGTTAAAGAAGATCTTTCTGCATCAAGATGAAGCTAAAGGGAAATTCTCTCCCAATTGGCAAGGTCCGTACATAGTTCACAGAGTACTGACAGGAAGAGCTCTCATACTTGCATAAATGAACGGAGAAGTCTGGCCAAAGCCAATCAATTCAGATGCAGTCAAACGATACTATGTGTAATTCTTTATGCCTTTCCTCAAATGATGTAAATTGAACTACGCCTGACCTGATTCCCGTTTAAGAGGGGATACGTAGGCAGCCCTATGGGTTCGGTCACAATTCAATAAAAATTTCATTTTCCCCCGCAATTGGAAATTGGGGCAGAATTTTGAGGAGGACCCTCAAAATTCCGAAGCAATTTCAGGTGATCGATGCATGCGCAACAGTCAGAAGCGTCAACCCATCAAACTAGGGCAGAATTTTGAGGAGGACCCTCAAAATTCTGTAGCATGAGAGGTTGCAATGCCTCGAACCGTGTCACAATCGTCGGTTCATCTAAATTATTTAAAATATATATGTTTATACTATGTCTTTACAAAATCATGCGTGCTTATTTCAAAATATAACTCTGTTCAGCAAACGCTACCCCGATGATATGAACAAACCAAATATACGAGTCAAGCAGAGCCAGCGGGGATACGTACCAACCTTACCCATTTACAGAACTCACGACTTTTCTTTGGATGCAGGAACAAAGAATAAACACGCAGAGAAGTCACAAATTTCAACACAGTTGCGAAGACCAGATTTACTGTCCACACAAAGAACAAACCTATTCAGAGTCACGAAAACCATCCCACTTGCCGACATTTGCTATCATCACAAATAAAACAATTCTCCGCAGTCACAATGCTCACAACGATCACAATACCACAATCTACTACCAACTAAGAAATTTTACTGTCGTTTATTACTTAATATTTTGCATAAGGCTAGCTTTCTGCCTTCCTCTTGCATAAGGCTAACTTTCTGCCTTCCCTTCGCATAAGGCTAAGATATGCCTTCATTTGCATGAGACTAAGCTCTGTCTCCACCTTGCATAAGGCTAAGCTCTGCCTTCATTTGTATAAGACTAAGCTCTGTCTCCATTTTGCATGAGGTTAAGCTCTACCTCCATTTGCATAAGGCTAACTTTCTGCCTTCCTCTGCATAAGGCTACCTTTGCATAAGGATACCTTTCTGCCTTGCTCTGCATGAGGCTACCTTTATGCCTTCCTCGGCATAAGGATATTTTTTTGCCTTCCCTTTGCATAAGGCTAAGCTCTGCCTTCATTTGCATGAGACAAAGCTCTGTCTCCATCTTGCATGAGGTTAAGCTCTACCTCCATCTGCATAAGGCTAATCTTCTGCCTCCCATTTGCATAAGGCTACTCTTATGCCTCCCATTTGCATAAGGCTACTCTTCTGCCTTCCATCTGCATAAGGCTACTCCCTGCCTTCCTATATGCATGAGGCTAAGCTCTGCCTCCAATTTACTTTCTACCGAGACTAAGCGTTGTCTCCCCAGCATTATTTATTTCTCTTCTCTTTCGGGCTCAGCTCTAAGCTCTGCCCTTCAACTTGCAAGAGCAAGCTTTGTCTTGTCAGCATCATACTATTGCATTTCATGGGCTGAAATATCGTCAACCTATCCAAAGGCGTCATTTTTTGGAGGCACCATCTTCATGGCCCGAGAACACCATGGCATGGACCAAGGATCTCTCAAGCTTGCATATTATTATTAAAAGGCGTCATTGTTCGGAGGCACCATCTTCATGGCCTAAGAACGTCATTTCATGGCCTACGAATCCTTCATCGAACAATTCATGGCCCAGGACGTCATGGTCTAAGGACATCATCCTTAACCGTCCGAAGACAACATTCATAGTCCGACGGGAACCTGCATCATGTTTAAATTTACGCACAGTATACGCTTGTATTGTTTTATTTACAGGTAACCCGGCGAGCGATGTCTATCCCAGCAGGAGCGATCCCGCTCCAGTTCTCCTAGCCATATCAAACATAACCATTCCCATAAACCGTTTACTCTTCCAACCCTAGATGTTGTGTCCGTTATTGTAATGACTTCACCGGTATACTTTGCCGATGGATCCGGAACTACATACGGCCTGATTCTTGTAAAACCAGGGATATGTAGGCACCTCAAAAACTAGGGTGCGACCTAAATCTCTCAAACCGTTTCGCTCGGTCAGAATTGGCCATCATGTCTTTACCCGACAAACTCTTTCATCCTTTTCGGGTAAAGAGAGGCAGCTGTTGATACCCAATTATTTCTCAAAATATTTTAATATTGTATATATATATCTTCAAAATCATGTATCAATGGCAATTGATATTTTTCTATATTTTTCCTATATTTTTATTAAATTATTCAGCATTTTATTTCGAATAAATAATTATAAAATTGCATTACAAATGATTTCAAAAGCATTTCTTGGTTTCATTAATTATTTAGGGTCTTATTAAGGTCAAATTATTTCATAATTATCCAAATTGGCACATTTTGGCTATAATTGCAATAACTTTGCAATTATAGCCCAATCATGTGATTTTATACTATTTTTATCCAGAAATTAGTCATTTATATTTTTAAGATACTAAGTAATCATTTTAAATTATTTTCTATGCATGAAATTAATTTTTGTACAATTATCAACTATTTTTATAAATTGTTTTATTTAATTTAATTGGGTATTTAACAACTAGCCACTTTTATTTCAATTATAGCCTAATTAATTTGACCCTAACCCAATTAAAATGGCCCAAAGTTCCCAAGCCCAACATCTAAATCCTACCCGACCCAATGTGTGTTTAATCCTGGTCGTTGATCAAAATTGATCAACGGTCCAGATCCCCCCTTTCCTAATTTAACCTAATGACCTCCCCCTTCCCCTCTCATTTCTCTCTATCTCCTCCGTCGTTCACTCTCCTCTCACCTCTCAAATGCTCTCTGCTAAAACCTACCTGGTTCTCACCGGTTGTCGACTTGCCGGTCTTTTTGGTGGTCTCACCACCCTCCCAGCCTCATGGTTCTCCTTCCTACGCCGTGTATCACTGCCTTGAGGCCCTCAGAGGAACCAGAAGTCGGTTCACTCACCTCCCATGGTTTCTCATGCCATTCTCTGGCTGTTCATGGTCGTCCGAGTAAGATCCTATTATTTTCGGCTAAAACATGTTACTTTTGAGTCGATTAGCCTTCTCTTTGGGTTATCTCTATGAAACCCTAACTATTAACCCGTGATTTTCTTAGATTTGTAATATATCTGGGCATATTATGAGTTATTTTGTTGTTTTCCTTAAATCTTTCCGATTTTCCTAAAGCGACTCTTCATCTTCAACTAGGGTTCTTAACCCCTTTTCAAAAATGTTTTTCCTTCTGATTTTTTGTATTAATCTGTGATTCTCACTATGTTTAAATGTTTGCTTAAGTTTTCTCCTCTATGCGAGTTACTCTGTTGAAAACCCTAATTTTCTTAATCCTAGGGTTCTGAGTTTGTTTATGATAATATGTTTTATTATGTGTACTATTTTCTCATGAATACTCTGTGATTTTGTGATTTTACTCTATGTTTGTCTGTTAAGGTTTCTGATTTCGATTACTCTTGTCTATTATGTGTTCATTCCCAGAGATTTATGCTAGTTCTGATTTTCTTTGATTTAACCCTATTTTGTCCATCAATGTTTCTGATTCTTCACTTATTCTGCCTACATCATGTTTAGTCTATTAATTTAGACTATGCTCTATACCCTACTCATCTTCTTAGGGGTTTGATTTTGTCTATTATATGTTTATCACTCTTATTCTCATAAGGTTATGCTAAATTTGTGCTATTTGTGAATCCCTGAATCTTTGTGATTGATCCTTCACTGATTTTTGTAATATTTTATACTGATTTTAACTTGTGAATTATTTTCTAACCTTATTCTATGGTCAATTATGTTGTTAGCTGATTTTAAGCATTTTTCTTAATCAAAGCATGATGAACCTAGTCTCTATTACATGTGATATACTTGTATTATACTTATGTTGTTTCCTTATTGGTTATACTTAGCCTCATACGATTCTCTTTCCTTATTTATCACCTGTCTATTACCGTTTGAGTTGGACTCCTTAATTAAAGGTAGTCCTTGTATTGATTGATTCTAATTGATGCATGTTTCCATAATCACTGTTGAACTCTGATTTTTACCTTATTTTGCTACCTGTTTTCGAACTATAAGTACCTTTCTCTTTCATTAGCAAAAACAGACGAAGACATTGTTCCAAAACTCTCTCTTACACAAAAGCTCTGTTCTTTTTCTCTAGTTACTTGCTCCTACTCTAAGTCAGCTGGCTGCAAGCCAAGGCTGATTATCCTACTCTCTTATTTTTCATTATGTGTTTACTATCTCCAATACTGGTATGTCCTAATTTCAGTTTAAGTCTCAAAAATAACATGTTTCTTTTGTTGCTTCAATTCATCATGTTTCTAGTTTGCTTTTACTTATTATGGTTTTGTTGTTCAACTTGCAAGAATATGCCTATTTTATTGCTTATC
>ML479403.1:9947-35918 GCA_005239535.1 Nicotiana rustica | reverse complement strand
TTTAAAATGGAAGACTCAAAGGAAATAGAGACCCCCATAGCCACAGCTACAAAATTAGATGTGGATGAACCTGATTCATCCGTTGATCAGAAACTATACAGAGGGATGATTGGGTCTCTATTATATCTCACTACCAGCAGACCTGATATTGTGTTCAGTGTAGGACTGTGTTCTAGATTTCAGGCAAATTCAAAGGAGTCCCACCTAATTGTAATGAAGAGAATTTTGAGATATCTGAAAGGCACCACTGACTTGTGCCTTTGATATCCTAAAGGTATTAATTTTGACCTTGTAGGATATGCTGATGCTGATTATGCAGGTTTCCTGGTTGACAGGAAAACAATTCAGGCATGGCTCATTTTTTGGGCTCCTTCCTTGTGTCTTGGGCCACCAAGAAACAAAATTCAGTAGCCTTGTCTACTGTTGAGGATGAATATGTGGCTGCAGCCTCATGCTGTGCTCAGTTGCTATGGATCAAGCAACAAATCATAGACTTTGGTATAGAGGTTGGAGGCATTCCTATTTTCTGTGACAACACTAGTGCAATAAGTATGACGAAGAACCCGGTTCATCATAAAAGAACTAAGCACATAGATGTTAGACACCATTTCCTAAGGGATAACTATGAAAAAGGAATGATCTCAATCGAATTTTGTGCTACTGACCAACAAATTGCAGATATCTTTACTAAAGCACTAAGTAGGGAGCATTTTGAGAGAAACCGACTTGAATTAGGGATGATTAAGATCACTTAATTGAAAAAATAATTATTTTTTTTTGGCTAGAAACACTAACATAGATAATCGACCAGACTAATCATTTCTCAACATCATGACTTTACTGTCATACTCTCTTTCCATGTATTAATATGATTCCCTGGTTGCTAATGATGTTTCTCTATCTTTGTAAATTGAGGCAAATTAAAGACTTTAACACGATGAACCTGGTTCATCCCTGCTGGTTCATATGACTGACAAGGTATGTGCTCATCTCCATAGAATTATTGAATTAATTACAGTCACACATGAGCAAGATTCTATCTATATTTGGTTCATTTCAAATTCTTTGTACTTATCCCTAAATGAACCCGTTCCAAGAAGTCCCATCGGTACTCAATTAGCCTAGAGGTAGGGGACTCTTAACTGTCTGATCAATGACACTCCTACATCTATTAGGCTCCCACTTGAGTAAATGTTCTGCCTGTTGTATAATTAATAGTCACATCTTATAAAAGGGCCATCATTACCTCCCTTCTTTATAACATAATAAGTCGAACCAAGATCATTATTCTTCTAACCAAAATTGATCATCTCTTTACTTCCAAAAATACATAGCAATGTCTTCACTACCCCCTGCTTTATCTTGTTACACAAACTCTGATCATGAGGAAGAAAATTCCAGTCCTAATTCTACTTTAGTTTACAATTCACATTCACCAAACAGATCTTCATCTCCCCAAAACCCTCCAGTTCTTGAACCCACTCCTGAACCCACACCTAACCCTCCAGCCCCCAGGGCACGAAGAATAAAAGTTTTGGCCAGAAAATTAGTTGCTTCTGGCTCTCGTGCAAAATTATAGGAGGAAATTCTTAAAGCCAGCGAGGTTCATATGTCTGAATCTTCAAGTGAATCCTTCAAATCCACTAATGAGGATGAAGCACCAGGTTCATCCAGTTCTGAGCAAGGTAATCTTGAAGTTGAATCTGAAATTTCTACTACTGAAAATAGGTTTGTGTTGGTTGGGTCAGTTGTTGATGTAGAAGTGCTAGATAGGCAAAGAAAACTGGGAAAAAATCTTGAGAGAGAGGGAGAAGGAGCTTTTGTAAGGGGAGCTAGGGAGGATGGTGCCACATTGGCTATTTGTGGCCCCACTCCTGTGATAAATGAAAAAGAAGTCACAGATTTTGGGGGAAGTATTGCTGGGGAAGCAACAACAGGTTTAGAGAGCCTACAAAAATCAACAGATGAACCTGGTTCATCTGTCGAGGAGACTTTGGCTGAGATGTTGAGGAAGTTGGGGGAATCCTACAATCCCAAGAGGAAAAGAACTTCAAAATCAAAGAAAGCTGCTACCCCAAAGAAAAGAAAAGTTTTAATATTTGCTGATGTTTCTGCCACAAAGGTTCGTGCTACAAGAAGTACTGTTCGACAAGGAGAAGAGAAGTTAGAAAGGGCTCTGAGCGAGAGCAAGAAAAAGAAAGCTGCCAAGGGAAAGACAAAGTTAGGAGAGCCTATTGAGGCTATTGATGTTGATGAGACGATGGACCTGGTTCATAATGAGGAGCAGACAACTTTAGTTGTGGTTGAGACACCTAAGCCTAAGAAGGCTAAGGATTCTTCAAAGAAGTCAACTTCTGTGTCTGCCACACCCTCAAGCACAGCTAAAAGGACCAGGTCCAATGCCAAGAAAGTGAAAATTGTTGAAGAAGAAAGTGAATGGAGTGGAGGAGAAGAGGAAATATCTGGTGATCAATCTGACAAACACACCATGTTTGTCAAGCGTACTATTATTAAAGAAAAGCTGGTGAGAGATCTGGAAGAATCAGGAATGATCTTTTTGTTGAATACACTGGATGTGCAGGGATGGAAGGACTTGGTCCTTCAACTATAAGGAAGGCCAACAAGGAATGGACTGGTGGAGTTTATGGCCAATGCAAGTGTGAAGGATCGCAGGGTAACCTCCATAGTCAAGGGGATTCAGATCACATTTGATGCAAAGGAGCTGAGAGAGATTCTGAATATCCCTGCTGAGGGATATGATGATTACACTAGGCAAAGATGGCCCAGTCTCGATGGAATGGCCTCAACTATCAACATCACCAGATTCTTTTGTGAAAATGAGAAGGAACTTGAGCCAAGGCCAATGTTCAAAAGTGAAAAGCAGCCCCAGAACAAGCTACTCTTCGAATTTGTGATTAAGTTTCTGCTGCCAAGACATGAGCGTAGACACATCGCCAGTTACATGGACTTAACACTTATGGAGTGCATGTACAGGGGAAAGCAGATTAATTGGCCAGCTTTCATCATCCAGCTCTTGGACAGAGTTGTAAATGGAACCAAAGCACACACTATTCCTTATGGAATTATTCTGACAGCTGTGCTTGCCCACTTTGCGGTTCCTGTGAAGAAAGCTGAGATGTCTACTGCCAAGGATTATTTTGGGAAGAACACTTTGCTGACATGTGATTATAATGTCAATGTTCCTGAGGATGAACCTGGTTCATCTAGGAAGAAGCCAGTCAATAGCAAAGTCAGGTCATTGGTGCAGGAAGGAGACATAAAGGATACGGAGATCCTTCGATTGAATTCTTGCCTTCATGAGGTTGAAGTTGAGCGGGATGCTCTCATATCTGAACTAGCCAAGGAGAAGGAGAAAAATGAAGTTGTTCTTCAACAAATGCTTTCTCTCCTTCAAGAAAAGACCCCAACCTCATTTTCCCCTTCACAACCTTAGGAATTCCATAGCTACCAAAACCCCTCTTTGCCCAGTTGTTCTGTTTCTGTTTTTGTTATTTTTGCTCATGGTAGTGACTGCTTTAGTTTTTTTGTATGGTGTTTGACTTGCGTACTAATCAATGAATTCTGCTGTTTTTGTTATTGACTTGTCTCAGTTTCTTAGATAGCTTACATTTATTGGTTTCTTTTGATGATTAATCATGTTTGCACCTGCAGTTGCCTCAATGGCCATGAGTAATTGTTAACAACTCAGGTAAGTTTATCATTTGCAACTTTTCGATGATGCCAAAAGGGGGAAGATATGATATGCGCTTTTTAAATTTCAAAAGTTGTGATATTTATAACCTAATGAACCTGGTTTCTCCATGATAAATGCTTAAACCCATAAAAAGTGTTTGAAGTTTATACAGGGTTGAGCACAGAGTTTGTCATCATCAAAAAGGGGGAATTTGTTGAGCCAAGTCACTGCATGGTTTTGAAGATTGACAAATGCCTACCCAGTTGAACCAGTTCCATCAGGGTAAACATCTCGAACGAACCAATTGGCACAAGAACCGTGCATGCACAGGAGATAAACATGGTCGGTGAATTATCCATGAACTAAAAGGTTGTCTCCTAATGCGAAAAGGTTGCAAATTGATAAAGGGGTTAGAATTCGAGTTCAGGAAGGACAGAAATAAAGGAAGGAAGTTGAGATAAACACAAACTCTTCCACCAAGGAAGAGTTGCATTAGAACTAAACAAGAACATCTTAACTTCTGGCGCTATATAATGTTGAAGTATTCCTACTGAAGAATTATTCGCACACAGACAGAATTGAAGCAAGAACTGAAGGCAAAATTACCAGAGAAATTTTGCAAGCAGAATCATTATGCGATACAAAGGCTACTGACCAGCTAGAAGAACCAATTCCATCAGTTTGTTTTTCGAGTCTAGTTGGTTGTAGTAGGTGATTTAATATTGAATCTTTCAGGTTTATTAGAAGCAATTGTAATAGGTACACATTGTTCAAGTTAGAGTTAACTTGAAGCTTGTCGTAATTAGCTAGGGGCTAGTTTGCTACAAAGGGATTAGAGTTAGTCCTAGGTTTACAAAAGAGTTTATTTTGTAAATGCTGTTTGGCTCAGAGTTGTAGTGAAGAGTTTGGGAAAATCCCACTGAGGAGTAGGTCGTTGTTTTTCACCTTTTGAGCCGGGTGTTTTCCACGTAAAAATCTTTGTGTTCTTACTTTACTGCATTTATTATTCTGCACTATTAGAAGTTGTAACACCGAGAAGAACCAGGTTCTTCTATTGAGACAACACTCGAATATTGGACACCACACAAATCACCCCCCTCTTGTGTGGTATTGACGTATAAAACATCACCAAGTATACGCCATATTGTCTACTGTCTCTCTCTCCGGTTCTTCGCATTTTTGATTTGTTCTTCTCTGAAATCAAATGGTTTTCGTCATTCTTCTTGATTCTTCAACTGTTTGTTCCCAAATAATATTACGTACAATCACAAGTACATTGCATTAAATTTCTGGGTTTTATTTTAGTATTATTTTTATGATTTAATTTCTGATTTTTTTGTTGATAGTCATCTTAGTTGAATCGTTTCCCTTTTTTATTTATGGTAAAATAATTTCCAAGGGTTTAGTTTGATTAATGCATTATTTTTCTAGGTTTTACTTTTACGATTGTGTTTTTAGGTTTTCTAAAACTGTGTTTGTGTTTTTTGATGAAGATTCTATTAATTCTTCAGTGATTTTTGGAGACGTTGATATTTTTACAAATTTTGAGAGTTAAATATATGATGCTATTAAAATGTGAAGTTTATAATACTTCAAGAATAACTTAATTCTAGGAGCTGAAGTTTTGTTTTATGTTTTGTGTTTTTGTTATATTTTTTATGAACTTCAGCATTATTTGGAGTTGAATTTGTGTTATGTATTTGTAAAAACTACAACATGTTTTTGATGATTTTTTATTTTGTAACTGGTGAACTTCAGCATTTCTAGGAGCTGAAGTTTTGTTTTGTGGTTCCTGAAGTTGGAGTTTTTGCTGGAGTTTTTATATTGTAACTGGTGAACTTCAACATTCTAGGAGCTGAAGTTTTGTTTTGTGTTTGCTGAACTTCGAGTTTTCTCTGAAGTTTTTGTTTTGTAATTGGTGAACTTCAGCATTCTAGGAGCTGAAGTTTTATTTTGTATTTGCTGAACTTTAGCATTTAGGAGCTGAAGTTTTATTTTATATTAGCTGAACTTCAGCCTTCTTAGAGCTGAAGTTGTGTTCTGTCTTTCTTTGAAGTTAGATGACTTTAAAATTTAACTTAAGCCAAATTGTGCTGAAGTTTTAACTGATTTTTTTATAATGTTCTGACGTTATTTTTCCTCTTTTTTTTTTAACAGATTGCATCTACGAAATCCAAATCACCTACAAATCCTAAAGCACCTAAAGTACGTAGAATACACAAATCTCCTTCAGCCCATATTGCTCTACCTACAAAACCAGGGGACAAATATTATGAGTTTGGAGATTGGTTTAACTCTCGTGCTTACTGGAAGGGGAGCCAAAAATTGAAGCGTTTAATTGCAACTCTCGTGACTCCTACACTACAGGAGAATATGAATAATGGTACATTTTGGTATATTATGGCTATAGAGAATTCCCATTGCAGCATGAAGTTGGTTAGTTGTTTGATTATTTCTATCGTATTCACCAATGATAGGGACTCCATTAGTTTCAAGATTTTTGGCCATAATGTGTCATTCAGTCTTGAAGACTTTCACATTATGTACGGTTTGAGGATCACAATATATAATGTTGAAAAACCAATTAAACAAGAGAGCAAGATTCTGAAGCGCTATTTTGGGAAGTCTAAGGGTGTGACCTTGAAGGACATTCAAGACTAAATGACCTGGAATAAAATTCAACAGGATGATGTGAATTTCAAACACGTATGCGAGAGTGATGAAGATGCTATGAAGCTTATGGAAATTGTTGTTGTGGAGTCTATTTTGTTTGGAAAAAAAGAATGAATCAACTGTGTTAGAGGAGTATGCAGCTATTGTTGAAGACGATAAGGCTTGTGCTGATTAACTTTGGGGTAATGTGTCTTATGAGAAGATCATTACCTCAATGAAACATGCTTTGGAAAACCAGGACAAAAAGAATCCAACTGAGTATACTGTAGGTGGATTTCCATTTCCACTATGTGTTTGGTTCTATGAGCGCTTCCTAGATATTCAGGAGAAGTATTTAAAAGAGGACGACTTCCTTGATGCCGCTCATGTTCCCAAGATGTTACGCTATGCATCTTTGGGAGAGCCTAAATTTAAAGAACTTCATGAGGATTACTTCAGTAATCATGGTGTAAGTTAATATTTTTTATTTTTCCTTTTTTCTGTAGTTGTGTTAATTGTTGACGTATCAATGTTATTTTATTTTCGTAGTGTGATTTTTTGTATTAAATAGAAATATCGAACATTTAGGATATTGGATATAATTCCTACCGAAGAGGAATTGAATTCAATGCCTTTAATTGGATAATTACCATGTAGCCGAATTCGTTCAAAGATACTGAATCTGGTTCCTTCAACTGGTAAATCACCACTTAGTCGGATTCGATCAAAAGAACCCAATTGAACTCCTATAATTGGTGAATCACCTCGTACCCGGAGTTGTTCTAACCGTGCTACAATGACGTTTGATAATGAATTAGTCAACACAATATGTCGTGTAAGTTTTGAGCTGAAGTTTTTATTTTTGTGTTTTGTAAAACTACAACATGTTTTAGCTAAAGTTTTTATTCTGTTTGTGATGAACTTCAGCATTCTAGTAGTTGAAGTTGTGTTCTGTATTTTCTGAACTTCAGCATCTTTTAGCTGAAGTTTTTGTTGTATTTGTGATGAACTTCAACATTCTAGTAGCTGAAGTTGTGCTCTGTATTTTCTGAACTTCAACATTCTTTAGACCTAAAGTTTTGTTCTGTGTCTCTATACTAGAGGGTAACGAGGGAGGTTAAAAGCCATGTAGAAGAAAAAAGATGCATGTTCGCGAAAAAAGTTATTGAGGAGTTTCAACGGGATGAGTGATCTGCTATTATGGATGAGGTTTTGATAAAAGTCAAGGTAAGCTTATTTATAGAGAAGTCTTTTTTTTCTGCTAATGTTATTCAAATTAATCATTGTTACTAATTTCTTATAGGAATATTTTTATGAGAAGTTTGAAAAGTTGTTTAAGATTGTCGATAAATCAAAAAGAATGGACGATGGCGATGTAGATTTTGATTTGATGAACTATCGACAATATGATAGGATGAACAACTCGTTGGAACCTCTATCAGATATTAATACTACTCATGATCCACTGCATAAATTCACAATTGTAAATGTAACAGGTGAGGAAGCGGCTCTTGAAGGCGATGTTCAAGTATTTGAGGAAGTTCAACGTGTTGAACAACAAGTTGAAAAGAAATGTTCTAGTGTTGATAGACTGAGAAAAGTTGATGGATATGATGAACAATTATCAACCGAGAATGTAGGAAGCAAGAAAGGTGCAGATGGTGAAGTTGTCGACACTGAAGAACATGCACCGACTTGTGCTTTTGGTAGTAATAGTGCAAAAGGCAATGTGTGTGGCGATGGAGATCATGAACCTATTGGTACTGAAGAACAGACACCGAGTGATATGTGAACTATTATTGGGAAAGGCAATCCGTTTGCGGATGCAATAGTTATTTGCCAAGAAATTTTAGGTGTAGAGACACATTAAGTTTTCACTACATGTATATATATATATATATATATATATATATATATATTGTAACGACCCGACCGATCCTTTTGAGCTATAGCGCATCGTTCAGCGGTTTGAAGTCATGAGCAGCTCCATTTCAGGTAGTATGACCTGTAGGCACGGTCGGATTTGAATTTCGGGAAGTTCTGAGTCAAATTGGAAAGAAAATTCTCATTTCAGAAGCCTTAAGTTGGAGAAATGGACTAAGATTGGAATTTTGAGTAAACGACCTCTGAATCAGGATTTGAGGGTTCCTGCTGGTTCGTATGATGATTTCGGACTTGGGAGTATGTCCGGATCGGGTTTTGGATAACCCGGGAGCATTTCGGCGTATATTGTGGAAGTCAGTATTTTGAAGAAAATTTCCTATGTTTGGCTTGGAGCGCATTTCAGTGTTATTGATGTCCGTTTGGGATTTCGAGTCTGGGAATAGCTTTGTATGATTATTCTAGAGTAGGGAAAGAGATCGGAAGTGAATTCGGATGTCCGTAGGTCATTTTGAAGTCATTTGGCTAAAGTTAGAAATTTGAAGGTTTTTGAGAAATCCGATCGGAAGTGAAAATTTTGATATCAGGGTCAGAATGCGATTCCGGAAGTTGGAGCAGGTCCGTAATGTCGAATATGACTTGTGTGCAAAATTTGGGGTCAATCGGACGTGATTTGATAGGTTTCGGCATCAGATGTGGAAATTTGAAATTTCAAAGTTCATAAAGTTAAATTTTAGTGCGATTCGTGATTTCGGCGTTGTTTGATGTGATTTAAAGCCTCGAGCAAGTCCGTGTGAGGTTATGAGACTGAGTCGTGTGATTGGACGGGGTCCCGAGGGCCTCGGGTGTGTTTCAGGGTGGTTCCGGGTTATTTCCAAATGTTTGGTTGCTGCTGTTTTCTGGTGTTTTGGGGGTTCAGTGCGATCGCAGCCTTAGTTGTACGATCGCAGAGAAGAAATTTGAGGGCTGGAAGTTTGGCTTGTTCGATCGCATTTGTAGGTGTGCAATCGCACAGAAGGAAAAATGAGGCTGTAGGATTTGGCTTGTGCGACCGCAGTGTCTACTGTGCGATCGCACAGGGTGTGCTTGGTGTGCGATCACACAGAAGGTTTGTCTGGGCAGTGTTCTATTTTAAAAGGAATTTTGGCCATTTCATCAATTCTTTCACTTGGTTAGGGAGATTTTGGAGAATTTCAAAGGGTGATTTTCATCAACCATCATCAGGTAAGAGATTCCTTCTCATTCCAAGTTAAATACAAAGTTTATGCATGGATTGAACATGAAAAATTGGGAATTTTGAAGAAAACCTAGAAAATGGGTAATTTGAATTTTTAGCCACGAATTTGAGCATGGAATTTAGAGTAAATTGTATATTTGAATTAGTAAGACTATGGGTAGGGTATATCTTCGAGAAATTTCGGAATCCAGGCACGTGGGCCCGAGGGCATTTTGGTCAATTCACTGAGCGGAGTTGGGAAATTATATAATTTGAATTGTAGCAAATAGAATGAATTTTCATTTCTTTGCCCGTTATTTGGTAATTTTGGGGCGTTGTGCATCCATTGGAGTCGTCGGAAGGGCTTGGAAGCCGGTTATAGAATTTTGGAGCGAGGTAAGTATCCTTTCTAACTTTGTGAGGGGGAATTGTCCCCCTAGGTGAACTAATTAAATATGTGCTGCTATCTGCGGAAGCTACGTACGCACGAGGTGACGGGAGTCCGTGCGTAGCTATTATTATGCTTATGTCCGGGTAGTCTAGGACCCACTAGCATGCCTTACGTGTTGTACATGTGATCCCGCAAATAATATTAGACTGGTAATGCTATTGAATTTGGTAATTTATTTCCTAAGAAGGCTAGAGTGTACCTTTCTTAATCATTTAGAAAGAGAATTGATTTCCTCCGTGGATAATTGCATTCCTGATAAGGTTTTATTATTGAATATTGTTAAACTTGGCAAATGAATTTCGAGAAAAGATTTAAATACTATTTTTGTGACTTTTAAAAGAGAAATTTGTCATTTACTTGAGTATTTGTTTTCCCGATGTAGTCGTGGTAAACTGTTTGATTTTGCATGACTGTGTATGACCGCTTCGCAATTTACATTCTGCGAGCGGAGTGTGATTTCCCCCACTCTCGGGCCGTACACCACGGCGGATTGAATGATGCACTTATGGTTCGAGCCATTCGACCCTCGGCAGTGCATAGATATGATTATTTTATGGCAAAGATGCACTTATGGTTCGGGCCGTTCGACCTTCGGCGGTGCACAAATATGATTATTATGATGGCTCAGGTCGGTTGTCCTTATCTCGTATGCGCATGCTAAATTGTTAATGATTTCATGGACTGTTTATTTAAGATATTTGGGGGAAAAATGAAAAAGTAACTGTTTATTTAAGATATTTGGGGGAAAAAGAAGTAGTAATTGTTATTTACTTTCAGCATTTATTTGAGTTACAGTTATATTTAATGTTTACTGCTTTTATCATCCTCGTAAAGAGAGGAAAGATTCTCTTTAAAGGAACATAAAAAAATAGCATTTAAATCTTTGTTTTGAAATTCATTTGCCACGTTTAATAATATTCAATAATATAACCTTATCAGGAACACAATTATCCACGGAGGAATCAATTCTCTTTCTAGATGATTACGAAAAGTAAACTCTATCCTTCTTACAGATTTAATTACTAATTGACAGCATCCCATGATATTTTATTGACAAGGTCACAAGTACGACAAGTAAAGCATGCTAGTGGGTCCTAGACTACCCGAAAATGGCATAATAGTAGCTACGCATGGACTTCCGTCACCTTGTGCGTATGTAGCCCCCCGCAGATAGTAGCACATATTTAATTAGTTCACCTAGGGGGACAATTCCCCCTCACAAAGTTAGAAAGGAGACTTACCTCGCTCCGAAATTCCATAACCGGCTTCCAAGCCCTTCCAATGACTCCAATGGACGCTCAACGCCCCAAAACTATCCAAATAACGATAAATCAATGAAAATATACTTGCCTATTACTTATATCATATTGTGTTAAATTAATTTGTTGGACCTTAGTGAGTGTCTAATTCGACCCCTCGTCACTACTTCTCTGAGGTTAGGCGGGCGACTTACTGAGTACACGTTGTTTTCATACTCATGCTACACTTGCTGTGCATTTTTATTGCACAGGTACTTTCACAACGATGTGGCTGGTTTGGAGACTTAGGCGAGCTGCATCATCCGGAGGCGATCCGCAGCTGACATAGTCTCCCTCGAATTGTATTCATTTTTTTTAAAATTTCATTGTCCAATTTGTATCTCGGACAAGCTTTGTAATGATTGTATAAATTCTTAGAAATTGCTCATGCACTTGCGACACCAGGTTCTGGGATGTGTTTGGGATATATTTGCTAAAATGGAATATTTAAACCATCGTATTTCCTTAACAGCTTTTTGTTTAGTTACTACGTAATAAGTTAAAGGTAATGATTTCAAAATTGTTAAAACAAGAATTTAAAAACTAGTTAATGATTGGCTTGCCTGACGATGGTGTCCGACGCCATCACGACCTTAATAGATTTTTGGGTCGTGACAATTTGGTATTAGAGCTCTAGGTTCCCTTAGGTCTCACAAGTCATGAGCAAGTCTAATAGAGTCTTACGGATCGGTACAGAGACGTCTGTACTTATCTTCGAGAGGCTACATGGCTGTTAGGGGTACTTCCCTTCTTGATTCCTCATCGTGCGATTCGATTCCTTTGAGGCTTATGCCCATGTTTCTTTCTACTCAATCTTATACGTTTCGAAGCACTTGCTATGAATCGAGGATTTGAGGAACTTTAACGATACTAGGGATGTGGTGCGGGATGCTTCCCCCGGTGAAGTTGATTGAGGCTATTGTCGTTGTTCTGTGGAGGAGTAATATGTTGTTTCAGCTCAGTAGCTGTGTTTCTGAGAGACTTAAGGCTATGCTCAGGTATTTATGATGCTTACGATCGGTTATCGCGCGATGTGGGTGTGATGGTAGGATGCTTGCCCACATGTAGGGGCAATTAATGGATTGAAAAGAGGTCACGTAGTGCCTAAAGGAATGAGTTTAACAAATGGGAGAGTGGCAGTGTAGCACAGGAAGTTCAGTAGTAAGACAACTACCTATCTTGAGGGAAAGTTTGAGAGTTTTAGTGGATGGTGATTGGGCATACGAGCTTAAGTTGAAATATGGGTTATTTTGGCGGAAGGTTGGATACAACAGAGATGAGTTGTTAGGAATGAAGAAGGACGCAGTGGGGTGGTGAATTTGAAGATGTTGTAGTGCATTTAGTGGATGTACATGAGGAGCGGACGAACTGGTAAAGTTGGTGAATGAGAGCAGGCTTAGGATGTAGTATTGATGTTGCAGAGAGTGTGCATTTCAGCATCGTTGGAAGGTGTCAATTGGTGATTTCCACAGGTGGGTTATCTCCCATGAGTAGGTTAGCTGTTGTGTGGTTGGCAAGTTTCTATGAGGGATTCTAGAAGGTATTCGGTAGGAGGCAGAACGTGTGAATGGTTCTAGAGAATTTGAGTATTTAGGGAATGCTGACAGGGGAATTTTGAATAATTGGACGGATTGGCTAAGAAAAATCATTCTAACAAAGGAGAAAGGATCTCAGTAGTGTCTAGAATGGTGCAAGGAGTAGCTTCGGGCTAAGTGGGGGAGTCCCACCACCTGCAGTTAGGTTGTAGGATGGTCTTCCCATGGGGTTGCGGATTGTCGGCGTGTTGGCAAGTTATTTCAGCTAAGGGGAAAGGAGTAAAATGGTGATCGTGCATGGGATTTGATGAATGTGTGCAAAAGTGGGTCTTATTGGACCAGGGTTAGGCTTGGAAAGATTCAGAATTTATGCTTAAGGCATAGGTGAGTTGCAAGGGTAGTGACTCAGTCACGTGTATCATTGAAAGGGGTGTTCAGGTGCTAGAATAGCCTTGGAGTTGATTGTATTCGGGGCTAGTCAGAGTGGGTGACTCTCAATAGTGGTCCTAATAGATTCGGAAGTTAAGAACGCAATGTTTATGGGTTAAAGTCAGCAGTATGATTAAGAATTTAGCTTTTGCAGCGTAATTTCAGAGAGAGGGAAAATGGTTGGAGTGCTCCATGTTATTTTTAGCGTGTAGGATAGTATTGGAGGAGTGAGAGAAATAAACTCCGGGTTGTAGAAAGATTTTCAGGAGGGTATGAGACGGGTTGCGGATTTAGGTAGCATGGTCTCGTGAATCAAGGTCACTCGGAATGAGTGAGGATTGAGTTTGCTATGAGTTGAAGGAAGTTATTATTATTCCTGAGGGAATTGAAGATGATTAAAAGAAGATAGATTGATTAGCCATGGTTGAAATGGCACATGTACGGCAGTGATCAGTTTCGTCAGTGTAATTAAATTATGCATGTGGATTGGGACGGTATGCGCGGGGCTTGTCGGCCGCCGTAACAGATTTGGTTTGGGAGCATTCGAGTGCTATGGCCTGTCAGGTGTAGGCGGGTCCCAGAAGGTTTATGGTGGTTCAGACCACTACTTAAGGATTTGCATGTATTGTGGTTGTGAGGATTCACTTGAGTATTGTTATTGTTCTGTTGAATTGAGGTAAGCAAAAGGTTTCTATATGATGCAGTGTTGACCCTATTAGTGGTTCCGGAGTTATGATGGAGTTCTTGCATAATTTCATATTGGCATGTTACGTGCAGTAAACAGTGTGTAACTGGAAGTAAGGAATCGAGATTGCGGTTCAGTGTTAACAAGGATGTCATGAGCTCGGATGAGCAAGAAAAAGTGATTTGAAAGTTCAGAGTAAGTTATCTTCAGTGTCACCTGGGATCGATATTTGGTGGAAGAGGCTTTGTACCCTGGTTATGGGTTCTTGATTTGTTTTACAACGTTAGTATGGTCAGTGGTGGATGTGCAGACTTGTTACCTGGCGTGGAAGGTCGTGAGAGCGTAACCACGAGAAGATTGTATAAGTGTGACATGTGTCACCTGATTGGTTGAAGATTTAGACCGAGTATAAGGAAGTGCAATATTGCTTATTTGAGGATTTATGCCAGAAAGGTGTTCGGTTCAGTTGGTTGTGGATTGTGGGGTGTTTGCCCTGGCTAAGATGGTTGTTCTTGCGTGTTATGAGAGGAAGTAGGTTATTTTGGACCCAGGTAAGGCTATCAGCCTAGTTCATTGCAAGCGGAATCGGCTTGAAGTGTATGAATGGATTTAAACAAGATTATGGGCTTTATGCGAGTCAGATGTGTTCATTTCAGTATAGCGCTCCTCAAGGAGGGGTGTTGGAATATCAGGTGTTGTTCCGTCATCTTCAAATTCATGTAATGTTGTGATTGTGCCGTGTTAGTTGTGAAACGTCTTGATAATTTCTTATGTATTGAGATTTCGTGTAGTAATAATGTTATGTGAGCAGGCGAGCTCTTGAGATTCAGAGTATATGTATCGCACCTTAGTTGTGGTCGAGTTTTCGAGTATGGATCTATCAGTCTCCCCAGGATGGTATTATGCACTTAGCGTGCTTATGATCGATATTCAGTATTTTGTGATAGTGAGCAATTCAGCTCTGTGTATATTTCCTTATGTGAATTTTATGATGGATCGGGTGGCACGCCTCCACGAGTATGTTATTTGGATCGTGTTGCACGCCGCAACAGTGTCATGATGAGTAAGGTTCCTATATTTATTTTTCTTGTGTTTTACTTTCTATTTTTCGAGAAGAGTTCATAATAATTTGCGTGAGTTGAGTAGTCTATCCTAAGTCATTTATTTGTGTATCATGTTTGAGTTATGGCCTATTGGCGAGTTGTGGTATCATGTGAGACTGTTGGTCATGTTTGGGGTGATTTGTTGTCTGAGCAGTTCATACTGGGTGAGACAAGATTTTAAATTCGGGATCGGTGCGATAAGATTATGTGAAGTATATTACAGGGCAATTACCATTATTTGGTTCGTAATGAGATGATGATCTAAGTCAAAAAGTAGAGATTCAATGTTTGGTTAACTTTGCAATTGGTTAGAAATTTCTGGATATCTCCTCCGTTGTGGTGGTATCGCCAGCATTATAGCAAGGTGTATATACATATCATAAGGTATATTGGGAGCATCAGGTTCGTGAACTTTGGCTATTAAGGTTCAGGGAATATCATGGTGGCTAGATGATAAATTATGCGGTGCATGGTGCTGATTCAGCAAAGGCATGCAGTTGTGTTCTGGTATATCATGTGGTAGTTGATACGGTGTCTATGTGTTGGAACTAGGCCTGGCAGAGAAATTTCAGGTGTTGGAACTGGATTCTGAGCTTATTATATGGATAAAAAGAAGAAATCTTCAGATTTGATCAAGCTAATATGCTCAACTGGGTTGTAGTAGCACGGGCAGGTGCTTGAGGTGTTAAGCAGTGATTTCAGATAACTCCAGAGCAGTTCCTAGAACGTTCGAGGATGAACGTCTATTTAAGTGGGGGAGAATGTAACGACCCGACCGATTGTTTTGAGCTCTAGCGCGTCATTCAACGGTTTGAAGTCATGATCAACTTCATTTCAGGTATTATGACCCGTAGGCATGGTCAGAGTTGAATTTCGGGAAGTTCGTAGTCAAATTGGAAAGAAAATTCTCATTTCAGAAGCCTTAAGTTGGAGAAATAGACTAAGATTGGAATTTTGAGTAAACGACCTCCGAATTAGAATTCGAGGGTTCCTGCAGGTTCGTATGATGATCTCGGACTTGGGCGTATGTCCGAATCGGGTTTTGGATAACCCGAGAGCATTTCGTCGTATATTGTGGAAGTCAGTATTTTGAAGAAAATTTCCTAAGTTTGACTTGAAGCGCATTTCAGTGTTATTGATGTCCATTTGGGATTCCGAGTCTGGGAATAGCTTCGTATGGTGATTCTGGAGTTGGGAGCGCGATCGGAAGTGAATTCGGGTGTCCGTAGGTCATTTTGGAGTCATTTGGTTAAAGATAGAAATTTGAAGGTTTTTTAGAAATCCGACCGGAAGTGGAAATTTTGATATCGGGGTCGGAATGCGATTACGGAAGTTGGAGCAGGTCCGTAATGTCGAATATGACTTGTCTGCAAAATTTGGGGTCAATCGGACGTGATTTGATAGGTTTCGGCATCGCATGTGGATGTTTGAAATTTCAAAGTTCATAAAGTTGAATTTTAGTGCGATTCGTGATTTCGGCATTGTTTAATGTGATTTTAATCCTTGAGAAAGTCTGTGTGAGGTTATGGGACTGAGTCGTGTGATTGGACGGGGTCCCGAGGGCCTCGGGTGTGTTTCGGGGTGGTTCCGGGTTTTTTCCAAGTGTTTGGTTGCTGTTGTTTTCTGGTGTTTTTGGGGTTCAGTGCGATCGCAACCTTAGTTGTGCGATCGTGGAGAAGAAATTTGAGGGCTGGAAGTTTGGCTTGTGCGATCGCACTTGTAGGTGTGCAATCGTGCAGAAGGAAAAGTGAGGCTGCAGGATTTGGCTTGTGCAACCACAGTGTCTACTGTGCGATCTCACAGTGTGTGCTTGGAGGCTTCTGAACTTGGCTTGTGCGATCGCAGATGATGGTGTGCGATCGCACAGAAGGTTTGTCTGGGCAGTGTTATATTTTAAACGGGATTTTGGCCATTTCATCAATTCTTTCACTTGGTTAGGGCGATTTTGGAGAATTTCAAAGGGTGATATTCATCAAGCATCATCTGGTAAGAGATTCCTTCTCATTCCAAGTTAAATACAAGGTTTATGCATGGATTGAGCATGAAAAATTGGGAATTTAGAAGAAAACCTAGAAAATGGGTAATTTGGATTTTTAAGCACAAATTTGAGCATGGAATTTAGAGTAAATTGTATATTTGAGTTAGTAAGAATATGGGTAGGGTATATCTTTGAGACATTTCGGAATCAGGGCATGTGGGCCCGAGGGCATTTTGGTCAATTCACTGAGTGGAGTTGGGAAATTATATAATTTGAATTGTTGCAAATATTAGAATGAATTTTCATTGCTTTGCCTGTTATTTGTTAGTTTTGGGGCGTTGTGCATCCATTGGAGTCGTCGGAAGGGCTTGGAAGTCGGTTATGGAATTTCGGAGCGAGGTAAGTCTCCTTTATAACTTTGTGAGGGGAAATTGTCCCCCTAGGTGAACTAATTAAATATGTGTTGCTATCTGCAGGGGCTACGTATGCACGAGGTAACGGGAGTCCGTGCGTAGCTACTATTATGCTTATGTCGGGGTAGTCTAGGACCCACTAGCATGCCTTACGTGTTGTACATGTGATCCTGTCAATAATATTAGACTGATAATGCTATTGAATTGGTAATTTATTTCCTAAGAAGGCTAGAGTGTACCTTTCTTAATCATTTAGAAAGAGAATTGATTTCCTTCGTGGATAATTGCATTCCTGATAAGGTTTTATTTTTGAATATTATTAAAGTTGGCAAATGAATTTCGATAAAAGATTTAAATACTAGTTTGTGACTTTTAAAAGAGAAATTTGTCATTTACTTGAGTATTTGTTTTTCCGATGTAGTCGGGGTGGACTGTTTGATTTTGCATGACTGTGTGTGACCGCTTCGCAATTTACATCCCGCGAGCAGAGTGTATTTCCCCCACTCTCATGGGAGCGGGCCGTATGCCACGGCGAGATTGAAAGATACATTATGGTTAATATTGTGTGTGCATGTGACCGCTTCACAATTTACATTCCGCGAGCGGAGTGTGATTTCCCCCACTCTCATGGGAGCGGGCCGTATGCCACGGCGAGATTGAAAGATACATTATGGTTAATATTGTGTGTGCATGTGACCGCTTCACAATTTACATTCCGCGAGCGGAGTGTGATTTCCCCCACTCTCATGGGAACGGGCCATACGCCACGGCGGATTGAAAGATGCACTTATGGTTCAGGCCATTTGGCCCTCGGCAGTGCATAGATATGATTATTTTATGGCAAGGATGCACTTATGGTTCGGGCCGTTCGACCGTCGGCAGTGCACAAATATGATTATTACAATTTCTGGTTTTAAACATTTATAAAAAATATTTCCTTTCACTTTATGACATATTAACTAAATAAAATCTGTCGAATAGAACAGTGTTTTAAATATTATAATTTAGCAAACATATCCCAACACATCCCAGAACCCGGTTTCACAAGTACATAAGCAATTTCTAAGAATTTATACAATCATTACAAAACCTGTTCGAAATACAAATTTCACAAGGATATTTAAAATGAAAATAAATACAGTACGAGGGAGACTCTGTCAACTGCGGATCGCCTCCGGATGATACAACTCGCCTAAGTCTCAGAACCTTCCACATTTTCTATGAAAGTACCTGTGCAATAAAATGCACAACAAGTGTAGCATGAGTAAAAAAATAACGTGTACTCAGTAAGTCGCCCGCCTAACCTCAGAGAGGTAGTGACGAGAGGTCAAATTAGACACTTACTAAAGTTCAATTTATAATATTTAAGTATGACACTAAGCATGATTATCATAGGCAATTTATAAAAAAAATCAGGATTAAATATTTTCAACTCCGTTCACGTTTAATACTTTATAACTTCGTCATATTAATAACAATTAATCAACATGGGTGATTTAATCAAATAACAATTAATCGACGGGAAGGAACAACTTCTTCCAAAATCTTTTTATTAACTGTAATCTCTGTCATTTCAATTGAGAACTTAATATTTCAGGCTAGTAATCAGACAAAAATCATAGCAACTACGCAGAAATATCATGCGCAAGCAATGCCGAGGGTCGAACGACGTGGACCAACAATAATAAACTGTGCACTGCCGAAGGGTCGAACGACTCAAACCATAGATGCATCTATCTGCCCCGCTCGCGAATCGATCATGCGACGCAGTTAAAAATCATAAGTCTAGCCTGCTCGCGAATAATACCTGTGACTCAGGTGCTCATATGAATACACACAAATACAGGGTCATCCTGCTCGCGAACCATACATGCGAATCAGGCACCCAAAGTTACATATATCCACATAATAAATCCGTATTTTATCAAGAAAACAGTTTTTCACAGGAAAGTGGTAAAAATCCTTCTTAAAGGAACATGAAATATAGTTTTTAAATCTTTGTTTTGAAACTTATTTGCCAAGTTTAATGATATTACATAATATAACCCTACTAGGTGTCCAATTATCCACAGAGGAGTCAATTTTCTTTTTAGATGATTAAAATAATAAACACTAGTCTTCTTCAGGTATTCAATTACGATTTCGATTATATTAGCAGTTTAATATTACAGGTAGGATTACATGTATAACAAGTAAGACATGCTAGTGGGTCCTAGGCTACCCGAACATGGCATAATAGTAGCTACGCATGGAGTCCCATCACCTCGTGCGTACGTATCCCCCGAAGATAATTGCATATACTTAATTAATTCAACTAGGGGGACAATTCCCCCTCACAAAGTTAGAAAGGAGACTTACCTCGCTTCGAGATTCCATAACTGGCTTCCAAGCCCTTCCGATGACTCCAAACGGACGCACAACGCTCCGAAATTACCACATAAAGGCAAAGCAATGAAAATTCATCCTAATACTCACAAAAAATTCAAATTATATACTTTCCCAACCCCGCTCAGCGAAATAACCAAAATTCCCTCGGGCCCACGTGCCTGGAAATCAAAAATTTCTCGAAGATATATTCTACCCATAGCCTTATTAACTCAAATATACAATTTACTCAAATATTCGTGCTCAATTCGTGGCTAAAAATCTAAATTTCCATTTTCTAGGTTTCTTCAATAATTTTCCAAATTCCTACCAATTTCCATGCCTAATCCATGCATATAATCTTGTATTTAACTTAGAGGCATGAATGAGTTACTTACCTTGACATTTCATGAAGGAATCCTCTCTTTGAAGCCTCCCAAAGTTGCCTAAGCCCAAGAAGAAATGAAGACAAATGAACCAAAATCCTTGTTTTAAAACATTCTGTCCAGGCCGATTTCCGCAATTGCGATCCTACCTCCGCACCTGCGCTCCCGCAGGTGCGACCAATCTCCAGCACCTGCGGCTTCCTCAACTCTAGCCCAAAATCGCACCTGCGCCCCATTGTCTGGACTTGCGGCTTCGCAGGTGCGGAAATTCCATCGCACCTGCGATCCCAACCAAGCCTGCCCAGTGTCGCACCTGTGGTGCCAAAGCCACACCTGCGGCCAAATCCTCGGAGGTGCAGATCACACCAGATGACAGCAACCTTCAGCTCTCTTCAACTTCAAATATTGATTCGTTAACCACCCGGAATCCACCCGAGCCCCCCTGGACCCCGTCCAATCATACCAACCTGTTCCAAAACATAATGCGGACTTGTCGAGGCCTCAAATCACATCAAACAACATCGAAACCACGAATCGCACCCAAATTCCAACTTTATGAACTTAGAAATTTCCAACTTCTACATCCGATGCCGAAACCTACCAAATCACGTCCGATTGACCCCAAATTTTGCACACAAATCATATTCAACATTACAGACCTGCTCCAACTTCCGGAATCGCATTCCGACCTTGATATCACAACTTCCACTTCCGATCGGATTTCTCAAAAACCTTCAAATTTCTATCTTTAGCCAAATGACTTCAAAATGACCTACGGACATCCAAATTCACTTCCGATCGCGCTCCCAAATCCAGAATCACCATACGAAGCTGTTCCCAGACTCGGAATCTTAAACGGACATCAAAAACTATGAAATGCACTTCAAGCCCAAATTTATGAAATTCTTCAAAAATGCTGACTTCCACAACATGCACCGAAACGCTCCCGCGTATCCAAAACCCGATCCGAAAATACGCCCAAGTCCAAAATCATCATACGAACCTGCAGGAATCTTCAAATCCTGATTCGGAGGTCGTTTACTCAAAATTCCAATCTTAGTTGATTCTTCCAACTTAAGGCTTTTGAAATGAGAATCTTCTTTCCAAATCAACTCTAAACTTCCTGAAATTCAATTCCGACCACGCCCACGGGTCATAATACCTGAAACAAAGCTGCTCACGGCCTCAAACCGCTGAACGACGCGCTAGAGCTCAAAACGACCGGTCTGGTCGTTACATTCTCCCCCACTTAAACCGATGTTTGTCCTCGAATGTGCCAACAACTGCTATGGAGTTATCTGAAATCACTGTTTAACATTTCGAGCACCTGCCCGTGCTATCACAACCCAGTTGAGTACATCAGCTTGATCAAATCTGAAGATTCCTTCTTCTATCCATATAATAAGCTCAGAATTCATTCAAACACCTGAAATTTCTCTGCCAGGCCTAGTTCCATCATATAAACACCATATCAACTACCACATGACATACCAGAATATGACTCCGCATAACTCATCATCTGACCACAATGACGCTCCCTGAACCTTAATAGCCAAATTCCACGAATCTGATGCTCCCAATGCACCTCATGATATATATGCATACATCCTGCTATAATGCTGACGTTACCACCACAACAGAGGAAATGTGCAGAAATTCATACCCAACTACAGAGTTAACAAATCATTGAATACCTCGTCTTGACTAGAATCATCGCTTCATTATGAACCTGAATAATGGTATTTGTTCTTTAATATACACTTCACATAACCTTATTGCACTGATCCCTGATCCGAAAATCTCGTCTCACCCAGTATGAACTACTCAGACAACAAATCACCCCAAACATGACCAACGGCCTCACATAATACCACATCGCGCCAATCGACCATAACTCGAACATAATAATAAGAAACGACTCAGGAAGGAACTATTCAACTCACACAACTAATATGAATTCTTATAAGAAAATAGGAAGTAAAACACAAGAAAATAAATATAGGAACCTTACTCATCATCACACTGTTGCAGCGTGAAACCTGATCCGAATAACATACCCGTGGCGACGGGCCACCCCATCCACACATAAAATTTACATAAGAAGATATATATACAGAGCTGATTTGCTCACTATTACAAATTACTGAATATCGATCACAAGCACGCTAAGTGCATAATTCCATCCTGGGGAGACTGATAAAGCCATAGACTACAAAACTCAAGCACAACTGAGCTGCGATATATATCAAGAGCTATCCTGCTCACATATCATCCCCACTACGCGGGACCTCAACACATAGGAACTTATCAAGCCGTTTCACAACTCACACGGCAAAATCATAGTAACACATGAATTTGACGAAGACGGAACAACATCCGCTGTTCTAATACCTTTCCATGAAAAAGCGCTCTACTGAAATGAACATGCCTGGCTCATACGGAGCCCATAATCATATTTATATCCATCCACCAACAGTGAGTCTACCTTGCTCACACCAAACTAAGCTGATAGCTTTTACCTGGGTCCACATTAACCTACCTCCTCTCATAATATACAAGAACAACCATCATAGCCGGGACAAACACCCCACAATCCACAACCAAATGAACTGAACGCCTCTCAGGCATAACTTCTCAAACAAACAACATCGCACTTCTTTATACTTAGTCCAAATATTCAATCCATTAAGTGACTACATGTCACACTTTACAAAAATCTTTTCGCGGTCATGCTTCCATGACCTTCCACACAAGGCAACAAGTCTGTATACTAAGGCCGCAAAACACATCAAGAGCCCATGACCCGGGTTCAAAGCCTCTTTCACCGAATATCAATCTCTGGTGAGACTGAAGATAACACCAGCTTACTCTAAACTTTCAAATTACTTTTTCTTGCTCTTCCAAGCTCATGACTTCCTTATTATCACCGAACCACAATCTCGATTCTTACTCCCAGTTACATACTGCTTACCGCACCTAACCTGCCAATATGAGGTAGTGCAAGAATTTCCATCATAACTTCTGAACCACCAATAGGGTGAACACTTCATCATATAGAAACCTTTTACTAACTCCATTCAAGAGAACCATCACAACACACGAGTGAATTCCCACAATCACCCAACATGCAAATCCTTAAGTAGTAGCCTATACCACCATAACCCTTCCAGGATCTGCCTACACCTGACAGGCCATAGCACTCAAGTGATCCCACATGAAATCCGTTACGACGACCGACAAGCCAAGCATACACCGACACAAACCACCTGCGTAGCTTAATCACATCAAAGGAACTGATTACTGCCGAAAATGTGCCATTTCAACCATGGATGATCAATATATTTGCTTTTAATCATCTTCAATTGCCTCAGGAATAATAGCAACTTTCTTCAACTCATAGCAAACTCAACCCTCACTCATCCCGAGTGGCCTTGATTCACGAGACTATGCTACCTAAATCCCGCAACCCGTCTCCTACCCTCCTAATAATCTTTCTACAATCCGAAGTCTATTTCTCTCACTCCTCCAATACTATCCTGCATGCAGAAACGTATTATATAACATTCCAACCATCCTCCCTTTTCTCAGAAATTACTCTGCAAAAGCTCGATTCTTGATCATACTACTTCCTGAAACCCTTAAACGCTGCATTCTTGACTTTTGAACTCTCTAGGACCACTATTGAGAGTCACCCACTCTGACTGGCCCCGAATGCAATCAACTCCAAGGCTCTTCTAGAACATGAACACCCCTTTCAAGGAACCACGCGACCGAGTCGCTGTCCTGACAACTCACCTATGCCTTAAGCAAAATTCTGAATCTTCCAAAGCCTAACTCTGGCCCGACAAGGCCAACTTTTGTACACATTCATCAATTTACACGCACAATCGCCATTTTACTCCTTTCTCTTAGCTGAAATAACTTGACAGCACCCCGACAATCCCCGACCCTATGAGAAGACAACCCTACAACCTAACTGCAGATGGTGGGACTCCCCCACTTAGCCCGAAGCTACTCCTTGCACCACCCTAGACCCTTCCGAGATCCTTTCTCCTTTGATAACACGATCTTGCTCCACTAATCCGTCCAATTCCTCCAAATCCTCTTGCTAGCACTCCCTAAATACTCAAATTCTCTAGCATCATTCACACATCCCGCCTCCTTCCGAATAGCAACTAGAACCCCTGACCGAGACCTGCCAACCTCGCCATCACTAACCTATTCATAGAAGATAACCCACCTGTGGAAATCACCCGCGGACACCTTCCAACGACGTTTAAATGCACGCTCTCTGAGAATTCAATACCCCACCCTAGGCCCTGCTTCATTTACCAACTTACTAGTCCGTCCGCTCCTCATGGACATCCATTAAATGCGTGACAATGTCTTGAAATTCCAAGCTATGCTGCCACTCCCTCACTTTGCGACTGCTGGACTTCCGCTTCTTACACCTGGCCTCCTAGAAATGCAACCACCGCCTAGCCTCACTTTAGGATCATTCCCTGTAGCTCTTAAACCAACAGATCACCACGACTTCAAGCTCTCCGAAGATCATCTTTCTCTAGCTGCCTTCATTATCAACACTTATCCGGTACTGAACCACCACACTTCACGATCTCTGCCAACCGCATTCTTTAATAGTTCTTCTCAATACTCTGAACCCACGCAACCGAAGAAACCATAGCACCGCCAAACTTAACACATTCCATTCGATCAATGACGATGACTACACGTCACAGGTGTATATCCCACCTCACTTGAAGACACCCGGTCTTACTACTTGATCAATCCCAACCAGACCATTACTAACCCAAATGCCTTTCCTCTGCCGGAACTAAAATACCGAAATCTCAAAATCACACTCTGAGAAGACCTCCCTTCAGACCATTTATCATCCTCAACATACAGGCAAGCACTCTATCATCATATCGACATCACACGATAACCAATCGCAAGCATCATCAACACCTGAGCATAGCCTTAAGGCTCCCAGAAAATAGAACTACTGATCTGAAACAACATATTATTCCTCTGCAGGGCCATAACAACAACCCCTACCAATTACACATGGAAACATCTCAAATAACATCCATAGCACCATTTCAATTCCTCAATTTCCTGATTCATAGCAAGCTCTTCGCGACGCGTAAGATTGAGAATTTTCTTTCCAAATCAACTCTAAACTTCCTGAAATTCAATTCGGACCACGCCCACGGGTCATAATACCCGAAGCTTCTCACGGCCTCAAACCGCTGAATGACGCGCTAGAGCTCAAAACGACCGGTCGGGTCGTTACAGCTGGTTTAGAGACTTAGGCGAGCTGAATCATCTTGAGCCGGAGGCGATCCGCAGCTGACATAGTCTTCCTCGTATTGTATTCATTTTGTTTTAAATTTCTGTCCAATTTGTATCTCGGACAAGCTTTGTAATGAATGTATAAATTCTTAGAAATTTCTCATGCACTTGTAACACCGGGTTCTGGGATGTGTTTGGGATATATTTGCTAAAATGGAATATTTAAACCATCGTATTTTCTTAATGAATTTTTGCTTACTTATTATGTAATAAGTTAAAGGTAATGATTTCAAAAATATTAAAACAGGAATTTATTTCAACTAGTTAATGATTGGCTTGCCTGACGATGGTGTCCGGCGCTGTGACGACCAAAAGGGTCATCACCTATTTTATTACCCATTTTGTACTTCCGAGGCCTTGAAAACCTCATCTGTAGTTGCCTCGATTTGCGTGTGCAGTCCGGGCGCGTAGCCGGACAACTTAAATATCAAATTCTGTGAAAAATTCAAAAATTTGATATTAAAATGAGTAAATTTGACTCCGGTCAACATTTTGGGTAAACGGACCCAGACCCGTGATTTGACGGTCCCG
>ML479402.1:9053-31522 GCA_005239535.1 Nicotiana rustica | reverse complement strand
GGCCTTAGTGGAGTTGTCTTCTTGCTCTTGAAGCTCTTTAGTCTTTAATGCTTGAGAGCACTTAATGCTTGAATGTTCTTTTTTGTAAAAGCTCAAGTGAGTAAGTTGTTGTTCTTGCTTCAAGATATTATCTTGCATCTCATATCCCAAGAAGGATTCCCAATGTCTTAAGGATATAAGGCTCAACCATAAGGGAAGTGACTCCTGCACTGCTGTTGCACTGTAGCGTGAGCAGTGACAGGCAGTCACTTGTCTGACACAGTTTTCTATAGCTGTCAAGTCAACTTGTTCTTGATCCTGTGAGTCCGATGAGGGATCAGGTCCCTCATTTGATCTGTCCTCATTCAGTGAGAGTGATCCGAAATTCCTGAAGACATAGATGACTTGTGATGTTGTATGTGCATTAGGTCCTCTACCTGATTCTTCACATAAAAGTTTGTTGAGTCATCAAAACAGAATACAACTCATCAAAAAGGAAACAATAACCAGTAATAAAGCCTGAAAGAGGAACGAAAGAGTAATGTGAACTTAACATTAACCACTAGCAGTCTAAGACACAATCCTAACAGACGAGCCTTACTCTAGTGTGCCGTAGAAATAAGCACAACTACCTCCTAACATACGACCTTAATGCTCGACTTCTACAGCTTCCTGTCTAAAGCCATGTCCTCGCTAATCTGAAGCCTCGCCATGTCCTGTCTGATCACCTCTCCCTAATACTTCTTAGGCTTCCCTCTACCTATCATCGTACCCGCCAAAACCAGTCGCTCTCACCTCCTTACCGGGGCATCTGGCTTATCCTCTGAACGTGCCCGAACCTTCTGAGCCTTGCTTCCCGCAGCTTGTCATTCATGGGGCCACGCCCACCTTCTCCCGAATATCTTCATTCCTAATCTTATCCATCTCAGTGTGCCCATACATCCACCTCAATCCTCATTTCTGTTACTTTTATCTCCTGGATATGTGAGTTCTTAAATGACCAATATTCAGCCCCATACAACATAGCAGGTCTAATCACCGCTCTATTAAACTTACCGTTGAGTATAGGTGGCACTTTCTTGTCACACAAGACTTTAGACGCTAACCTCCACTTCATCCACCCCACCCCTATATGGTGTGTGACATCCTCGTCGATCTCTCCATCCCCCTGTATGACCGACCCAAGGTACATGAAACTACCCCTCTTGGGGATGACCTGTGATCCAAGCCTCGCGTCCAATATCGCATCCGTCGGCTTGAACGCTGAACTTGCACTCTAGGTATTCCGTCTTAGTCCTGCTCAACTTGAAACCCTTAGACTCAAGGGCATGTCTCCAAGCTCCAGCCTCTCGTTGACGCCACCTCGCGTCTCATCAATCTAAACTATGTCATCAGCAAATAACATACACCATGGCACCTCTCCTAGAATATGATGTGTCAATGCATCCATCACCCGGGAAATAAGAATGGGCTGAGCGCAGATCCTTGGTGTAACCTTATAACAAGTGAAAAATTCTCTGACTCGCCTCCTATTGTCCTAGGACGAGTCCTAGATCCATCATATATGTCCTTAATCACCCTAATGTAAGCAACCGACACACCTTTTTCCTCCATGCGTCTCCATAGAACCTCTCTAGGAACCTTATCATACGCTTTCCCCAGATCAATAAACACCATGTGGAGATCCTTCTTCCTATCCTTGTAACGTTCCACCAACCTCCTAATAAAGGGGATAGCTTCCATAGTAGAACTCCCCGGCATGAACCCGAAATGGTTGTCCGAAATAGAGACAGTCTTCATCACCCTGACTCACTAATTTGATACCCGTATAGTTGTTATATTTTTGGATATCACCTTTGTTCATGTACAACAGAACCACCGACTTCACCTCCACTCCTCGGCGTCTTCTTCGTCCTGAAAATAACATTAAATAGCCCAGTTAGCGACTCCAATCCGGCTCTACCCACACACCTCCAAAATTCTACGACAATTTCGTCTAGCCGGGTAGCTCTGCCCCTACGCATAGCCTCCGCGACCTCCGCAACCTTGATGCGCCTACAATACCTAAAGTCACGATGACTCTCGTAATTCCCCAATGCACCTAGCACAATATCCTTATCCCCTTCTTCATTCAGAAGTTTATGAAAGTAAGTCTGCCATATCCGCTTAATTTGATCCTCCCCCATCAATACTCTACCGTCCTCGTCATTGATGCACCTCACTTGGTCCAGATCCCGAGCCTTCCTCTCTCTTGCCTTGGCCTAAAAGAGTAACATCTTCTCCCCGCCTTTGTCCCCCATTTCATCGTACAATCAAGCAAAAACCGCAGTCTTAGCCTCCGTGACTGCCAACTTCACCTCCTTCTTAGCAACCTTATACCTCTCACTGTTCGCTCTCCTCTCCTTCTAGCCAGTGCTCCCTACTAACTTCAGGTACGCCGCCTTCTTCGCTTTCACTTTACCTTGGACCACTTTATTCCACCACCAGTCGCCTTTGTGCCCTCCAGAGTAGCCTGATGAGACCCCTAACATCTCTCTTGCCGCTCCCTTACATAGTCCGCCGTCGTCGTTCACATAATGCTCGCGTCTCCACTACTCCTCCAGGCTCTCATAGCCGATAACCTCCCTCCCAACTCCTAAGCTTTATCCTTAGTCAAGGCACCCCACCTGATTCTCGGTCATCCTTATACATACCACTTCTTCCTCATCAATATAACGACATCCATCACCAAGAGCATATGCTGCATCTCGAGGGTCTCACCCCGGATAACCTTGCACAACCCTCTGTCATATCTCCTGAGGAGGAGATGGTTAATCTGAGTCTTCACTATTGTACTTTGAAAAGTAATCAAATGCTTCTCCCTTTTCGGAAAAATCGAGTTCGCAATCACCAGTTCAAGTGTCTTAATAAAATCCAACAGCAAAGTATCTCTTCTGTACCGATCCCAAAACCAAAGCCGCCATGCACTGTACTTTGAAAAGTAACCTTTATCTAAGTGAAATTCTATCCAAAAACCACTTCAACTTTAAAATATTTTTTACTTTATCTTCAAATACTCACTTTTTTAACTTCAATAAAATAATGCCCTGATTAGTTAAAAAAATTTGAATACCAAATACAGAAGAACGAAATATGTGGGGCTACCTAAGACCAAATCACGTACTAGCTTGTATTCCTAATATATGTAATACTTAGTAGCTAAAGAAAGTACGTACTTAGTAGTTAATTTGATGGGATTTAGTAGTTAATGTGATGGGATTTTTCCTTTTACTCTTGTCTCCTATTAGATGTTCAATCATGTGCGCAAATAAAACTAGCATGATTTTAAATAGTAACCCTCCATTTTTTATTATTGTGAAGATAATTTAGTGGTAGTGTTGATTTTCGTACTTGCTTTTTCTCTAGCATTTTAAAATATACAGAGCGATATAGGCTTCTTGATTGAGAGGCTAAAAGATTATGTAAAGATTTGAAAGAGATTTATAAAATATATTTGGAGCACTTAATTTATTGTCTTTAAACGTTTTTGGTTAAATATTTACATGCTACATGCACCTACGTCTTGAGTATGAGTCACTTAAAAATATTGTGACTGATCCAATAGTCTTTGTTGCGACGTGTAATTCAAGTTAATTAGTTAATACCTATAACTAAACATTAGATAAATATATGTTTAAATTCTATCACGAAATAATTATTCTTATCCCTTATACTAAAGGACCCTTTAAGTTATTAGCTGGGCATTTTATGCAAGTCTCGCTTCCGAGTGAGTCGCAACTTTTCCATTTAAAATATTGATGTAACACAAGCAGTAGTGTACACAAGAATTTTTGTAAGCAGTACAATATTTAAAAAAGTGAACAAGTAAATAAATTATTATAACTATAAGCCGTGTCATTTTAATTTATATTTATACCTATTATTTTTATTTTTCTTATTATCTATACATGTATATATTTACGAATTTTTTTAACGAGACGGTGTTACGTGACACCACTTGGAATAAGGTGTGTACGCCCCTGTACAGGGGCAAAGCTACAATATGGTTATGAGTTTGATCATATTTGTCTTAAAAAATGCATTATATTATATGGGTTTATTTATCATAACTAGATTCAGATCCAAATATAATGGATCATTAATAGTTTCAATTGTTTACTGGCGCATTTTGAGGAATAGCAATCTAATTTCCACTAGTTTCATAGAGTACTTTTTTATGAAATCTTCAACTTGTATTTTAGACTTTTAGAGTGGCCGGAAACGTCGGTTAAGTGTAATATCAGTCATTAAAAGAAGACTTAAACATGTCAACAGAAAAAGCAAACATAAAACAAATTAAAGAAAATTGATAAATGCCTAACTGGTTTAAGAGATATTTCATATCATTACACAAAGAATGGAATATTAAGGCTCATAACCAAAAGCGGAAGTAGGATTTTGAATTATAAATTCTAAATTCTAAGAATAGGAAATTTATTGGATTTTGAATAAATTATTCATACATACATGTTAAAGTAAATTTTTTAGGTTAATAGATATTCGAACATTTTTCTTGTCCATACCAGTAGTATTAGTATTAGTCTTGTATTTTTTTATCCTAAGATTTTTATTACTACCTATTGTTTTTTCGCTTAGGCTTCCTTATTATCTTGTTGGTGTTACTGCTCCTTTTATCATCTTTTCTTGAGTCGAGGGTCGGAAACAACCATCTCAAGGTAGGGGTAATTGGTAAAGTCTGCATAAACACTACTCTCTCCAAATCTAATTGTTGGATTACACTATAGTTATTATTATTATTATTATTATTGTATATCACGTAAAAAAAAATTAACACAATTACTTGAGTCTTGATTAAAAGTTAAAACTACTTAGGACCCGTTTGGCCATAGATTTTGGCAAAATAAATTTGAGTTTTATTTGGCGAACACATATTTGACCATAGATTTTATCTATATTTTGGCAAAATTCCAATCCCAAAACCAGCCGAATAGCTGGTTTTGGCCAAAATATCACTATTACATTTGTTAAAAATTGTTCCAAACTTTTGTAGTTTATAAAAGAACCCACCATTTATTATTTTGTGACAATATTGCTTCTTCTTCTCGGTCATTTGATAGTGTATATATCATGTGGTTCATTATAAAAATTATAATTATGTACCAAATTTATTTATGTTCAAGACTGAGGTTTGTGATAATATAATGAATGTTATTGATAATGGAACTGATGGGTATTTGTGATAGTTTTTAATTAGAACTTGTGAGTATAAGTCATGTTTCATGTTTTTCCAAAATATATTTTAAAAACTGATGTCTAAACACATTTTCATCTTCAAACCAAATTCACCAAAATTAAATTTTTCAAAACAAATTTGTGAATCCATGGCCAAAAGTTAGCCAAACACTAACTTAATTCTTCCAAACTCATATTTTGTACTCTAGCTCTGTCCCTAGTTATAACTACATCTACGTACTTTCAAAGTAATTTTTTAGTCTATCAAAGAAAATTTCGCAGCAATTTTCAATGCATGCAGAAATTGGGGGTACACTTTCCTGCTACAAATTGCAGTTAATTGCAGCCACCTACTTGGATCATGGAACTTCTATTGCGCCATTGACCTAGCTATGTACCGGTATTCGCTGTGGCATTCATTTCGATAATAAATTAACCTATCTGTCATAGATATGGCACGCTTATCCACCTCTACATTGATTAGGATTGATTGTTTATATATATATATATGACATAGTAAAAGATATTTAGACAATCAAATATTTAATGCGTGATATTGATTGATAAAGTTGTCTTCTGTTCTGTGTGACCTATAAGTTACAGGTTTGAGTTGTAGAAACAGCAACTAATGCTTGCATCAGGATACATTGTCTACATCATATCACTTGAAATACAATTCGTCTTCGAACACTGTGTGAACGCTGAAATATATTGTGCATCGGTATGCTTTTTGCACTTTAGTATTGATTGATAACTTTGAATAGGTTATAATTTTAAATTTCAGTCAAAAATCTAAGGGAAAAGAAGAACATTGTTTCACGTTGGAGCTCGATAAAGACAAATATGAGACAATTTCTTAACCACACTCTAATGATAGTAAAATTGAACAATATTGAATAGTATATGGACAGACCTTTTTACTAAGTAACAAATAATTAAATACAATTACAAAATATTTGACATTTTAGAAGAAAAAAAAAATATTACTTCTTTCAAAATTAATCCTTATTGGTTCTATTAGCGAAGTGTTTACTCATGAGATAATTAAAATAGATAAAGGTGTGTCAGATAAATATTTTTATGATTAAAATTACTATAAAATATCATTGTAAAGGGGTGTGCAGAAAAATTCCAAAGATACAATTGGACCGGATAATAAATTTAAATAGTACTACAGATTAAAGGTGGTACGTTCAGCATTTAATGTTGTTCTATCTTTCTTCTCAAGTTCTATTGTATCTCAAGTGGCCTTTTTCTTTTTTGGATATATAAGTGGCCAACTTCTGCTATATATAGCACCATATATATCGTTGCTGAAACTTCACACATAACCCATAGAAAGAAAGAAAAAAAAAAGGAAAAAAAACACACCACATTATGGTTATATTAAGGCCAAGCACAACACAAAATCCATGTCTTAATGCTTATGACTTGGTTTCCTTTTGCATATATTCCAAACCATTGGAAATTCCACTTCTTAAATCAAGAAATGGTATTGAACTAAAGAAATTAACGAAAAGTTCAATCCGTTCTTCACTAGCCTTGAGTCCTGTCAGTCCTGAAATTTTCCAAGAAAATGGAAGCGCGACCAAGAAAAAAGCAAAGGGACTTGCAAATTTATGTCCCTTTTCACCTATAGATTTCTTGGAAAGAGCTTCTATTGTTTATGGAAATTGCACATCAATTGTGTACGATGACATAACTTACACATGGTCCGAGACTTATACTCGTTGCTTAAAATTAGCATCTTCCATTTCTTCACTTGGTATTAAAAAAGGCGACGTTGTTTCCGTCTTAGCTCCTAATATTCCAGCCATGTACGAACTCCAATTTGCTGTACCAATGTCCGGGGCAATACTCAACAACATTAATTTCCGACTTGATCCTCGTACGTTATCTGTTTTGCTTCAACATAGCGAAGCAAAACTAATATTCGTCGATTTTCAAGCAACTTCTTTAGTCGTTGAAGCACTTTCTCTGTTTCCACTTAATGTACAACATCCAAAATTAGTCCTTATTGAAGATGATCAGAACAGTAAAAGCTCGTTTTTTGATAATAAGTTTCTTAACAGCTACGAGAACATGATTAAAGAAGGCGATTCAAGTTTCAATTTAATTACACCAGATAGTGAGTGGGAACCAATTACACTGAATTACACTTCTGGTACAACTTATGCACCAAAAGGTGTACTTCATAGCCATAGAAGTGCATTTACAATGGCTATTATGGGAATAATTGATTGGTGTGTGCCGAAACAACCTGTGTATTTGTGGACATTGCCAATTTTTCATGCTAATGGTTGGGGATTTTGCTGGGCAATGGCTGCTGTTGGTGGAACTAACGTATGTCTCCGCCGAGGTCATGATGCTGCTTCAATATATGAAGCTATTCACCAACATAAGGTAAGCGTTCCGATATTTGATCGTCTCGTCTAAAAGCTTATGTTGCGTGAGGAAAAACACGCTTTTAGTTACTTAATTATGTCTTTTCATGTGAGGGTCGGGTTCTTTTTTCTTATGGATGGATCACACACGTAAAAATTTATTTTGATTATCGGTGGAGGTGAGACCCGAACTCAAAACCTCTGTTTGGTATTAAGAAATATCTACAAGCTTAAATTGTTCAAGAGAACACGGTACTTCCTATCATGTTTGCCAAAAATAGTACCAGAATACCTGTCATTTCAGAAAATACTTCCTCCGGTCCAAAATAAGTGACTTTTTGAATTTCTTTTTGTGGTCCTAAATAAGTAATTATTTTCAGATTTCAAGAATGAATTAATTATTTTTTTCTACATTGCTTTTGGAATAAATAATGTTGGAGTATGTATTAAGAGTGTTTATATGGTCAATTTCAATACTAATTAATATTAAAATGTGAATTTCTTAATATGCGTGATAACAACAACAAAATCACTTATTTTGGACCGGAGGGAGTAATAAATAATTAATAATTAATAATGATCATTAATAGAGTTAGCATTTATTGGAAAATCAATGTGGTAAAGATCCATGAATAAATACTGTCAAACCTCTCTATAAAAGCATAGTTTGTTCATTATTTCGAAAAACTTGGCTTTTATAGTGAAGTGTTGTTATATAGGGATGTTGTTATAGAAAGGTTTCACAGTATTAATAAACTAGCCAAATAACTTCTAGAGATCGTTTGGTTTGTTAAGAAACCAGAATTATAGTTCCAAAATTACAATACTGAAATTAAATAATGACAAAATTATTTAATGGGTTACTTTTATTGATAGATTTTTGGTTCGCTGTACTAAACATACACTATTCCGGATATAATATTTAACATATGTTTGGTTTAACACTAGATAAATTTGGATCTTCATTTTTAATTTTAATCTTGACGTTCTCGAAGGACTTTAGAAAAAGATTTTTGGAGAAGGATATATTTGTCATTTGGTATTTTATATTGGGATTAGTGATCCCGAAACTGTTACTCCATATATTGAGTGACGGATAAAAATAATAGCATAATTATAGTATAAATAATCACGAAATTACTGATTCAGAATAAAAAAACTCTATTAAATGCCAGATAAATTAATTACGCAATTTATCTGGGGAATTTATTATCCCTTATCCATTCATACCAAACGACGATTATTAATGTTTTGTTAAAGAGTGGGTGAAAAGTTAACATGACAACTTTATATGAATAGAGATAGAGTATTAATCAACTACTGTACTATTTAATTCTGTCTGTTGCAACAGGTAACACACATGTGTGGTGCACCAGTTGTGCTAAATATGTTATCTGCCTATCCAAAAAGGCAACCCCTTGATTCTCCTGTACACATATACACCGCCGGAGCGCCACCACCGCCCGCCGTCCTCGACAGAACGGAGTCTTTAGGGTTTGTAATAAGCCATGGTTATGGATTGACAGAAACAGGAGGACCTGCAGTTACATGTGCATGGAAACAAGAATGGAATCATTTGACACAGTCTGAAAGAGCACAGCTTAAATCAAGACAAGGTGTGAGAATGGTAGGATTTACAGAGGTTGATGTAGTAGACTTTGAAACTGGAATTAGCATTGAGAGAAATGGTATAGCAATTGGAGAAATCGTCTTGAGAGGAGGTAATTATTCGAATTTATGGACTTGCATATATATGTTAATTACTTTCGGTCTTAATTTATGTGATATCGTTTGACTAGATAATATGTTTAAGAAAGAAAAATATTTTTAAAACTTGCTGTCTAAATCAAGCATAAAATATGTCTGATTGTAATTCATCTCATTAATGGTCAATAGCGGATTCACGATTTTAAGTCATAGGTGCTCGCCAAAAAAAAATTAAAAGAAGAGGAAACATGAGTTTAATTGTGGATGCATGCTCACTTAATTTTTATCTAAATATTTTATAATTTTATGCAAATTTATCAAATATGATCATAGTTAATGGGTGCTTAAGCGCCCATATATAGCTGCCCATTCTTTTACGTGCGGGAATGAAGCATTATTCAAAGACAATAGGCAAGGATGTGGATCTGCCTTTGTTAATGGTAAAGAAAGTTTTTAAGAGGAAAACAAAGTGTCACATAAATTGGGATGAAAGAAGTATTTTTGTCATCATAGTTGTCCAAATTAAGAGTGATTTAATAAGATTTAAAGTCAAAGGGGACTAAAAGAATGTTTAGTTAAAGCTTATAAGTTAGGTCATCTTGGCCTATAAACACCTTTTGCCTTTAAGGTTTGGTATATATCCAAAGAGCTTAGCCAAGTAGTCTTTTCGGTCCAAAATAAGTGATATTTTTAATCTTTTTTTTTGTGGTCCAAAATAAGTGATTTTTTCAGATTTAGAGAATGAATTAATTATTTTTTCTCTACATTACCTTTGGAGTATGTGTGAAGAGTGTTTATGTGGGAAAGTAAAAGTTAATATAGTCAATTTCATTTCATTGCTAATTAATGTTAAAAGGTGGACTTCTTAATCTGTATAAAAAGAGCCAAAAAATCACTTATTTTGGACCGAACGGAGTACTTATATGTCAAAATTAGCCAAAACTCATAAGTGGGTCAACTCCAACTTATTAGCTTATAAACATTTTCACTTTGACCAAGATTTACTATTTTATCTTTAATATTTTTTCTAATTCCCTAATTATCTTTCCTAAAAAATACTTCTAAATTATCTCCATCATATTTGTCGGTCCTCCTCTTATTTACAAAGATACTTTTAAATTTATAAATTTTTTATAAGGATATTTAAGGGTACTTTAGTCATGTTAATAAAAGAACAGCTTATCAGCACATTCCTATCAAATACATCAACTGTTTAATATCAATTTCATCCGTTCTCTCGAATTCAGATACGCTTCCGCTCCTAATTTTTGTTCCAACAGGTAGTATAATGCTTGGGTATCTTAAAGACCCTGAAGGAACCTCAAAATGCATGAAAAAAGATGGATGGTTTTACACAGGAGACGTTGGAGTAATGCACTCAGATGGTTACTTAGAAGTAAAAGACAGATTAAAAGATGTGATAATTTGTGGTGGAGAGAATATAAGCAGTGTAGAAGTGGAGTCAATTTTGTACAAACATCCAGCAGTAAATGAAGCTGCAGTAGTAGCAAAACCAGACAATTTTTGGGGTGAAACACCTTGTGCTTTTATTAGTTTGAAAACTGATGCAGAAAAGATGACAGAAAAGGAACTAAGAGATTTTTGTAAAGAGAATTTGCCACTTTATATGGTGCCAAGAACTGTGGTAATTGAAGATGAGCTTCCAAAGACAGTAACTGGGAAGATTCAGAAATATTTACTTAGGGAGAAAGCCAGGTCATTGACGTAATGGACTTACCGAACGCGAATCTAGATTAGTCGAGCCAGCTAATTTTCAAGATTGGATAGTTAAGAAAAGTATAGTATGGCTTTCAGTTCAGTGCTGCTATGAATTTATGTTTTAATATTGGAAATATGTGATTTAGATATATTAATATGATAATATTAACGAACATTGGGGGAGATTTTTTTTTTTTTTTTTTTTTGTTTATTGAAATTGCATTAACACTAAGGTGGTTCAGATAGCATACATATTCCATACTAGTGTCATATAGGACACTTTGGTTACCTAAGTTTGCTAGCATAAATCATGTGATGACCCAAAAGGTCATCTGGTGTATCCTTAGCTAATTCTGTGTTTCAAGGTCGTGAAAACCTCCTTATATCTCACCTCGATTCGTGTGCGCAGCCCGGGCGTGTAGCCAGGAAGCCGTTGAGTGAAAAATTGATAAAAATGATGATTTTATATGAATTAATTGAATAAAGTTGACTTTGGTAAACGGACCTGGACCTGTGATTTGACGGTCCGTAGGAAAATATGGGACTTGGGCGTGTGTCCGGAATCAAATTCCGAGGTCTCAAGTCCGAGAAATGAATTTTTAAAGAAAACTATTTTCTGAAAAATATAAAGGTTTTTGAAAATGAAATTTGATGTGAAACATGTGGTATCGAGCCCGGAACAGGTTCAATATGATTTATATGTGTTAGCTGTGAAGTTTGATAATAAACGGACTTCGTTTGACAGGATTCGGATCAAAAATGGAAAATTTAGAAGTTTTGGAAGTTTTAAGAAATTTCATTGATTTTGAGGTTTAATTCGATGTTTATGATGTTATTTTGGTGGTTTAATTGCACGAATAAGTTCGTAGGAGGTTTATGAAGTTGTGTGCATATTTGGTTTTGAGCCCCGATGGCTCGGGTGAGTTTCGGGTAGGTATCGGGGTGCAAAACCTTAGAAAAATCTGGTGTGATAGTCATTTTCTAGTGTCAGGTGTTTTGTGCTATGCGAACGCATAGCACAGTTAAGGGGAGGGGCAGATTTACTCAGTGCGAACACACCTTCACAGATGCGAACGCGGAGCATGGGTCGGGTCAACAGTGCGAACGCATAAGCATAGGTCGCAACCGCACTGCCTTAGGGGGGAGATGGGGGTTGGGTGTAAAATATCTTGTGCGAACGCTGCCCCACAACCGCGAACACACAGGTCTGTGTAACCAAGCCTCCGCGAACGCAGCTTGGGGCCCGCGAACGCACAGGTCTGTGTAACCAAGCCTCCGCGAACGCAGCCTGGGGCCCGCGAACACGGAGAAGAAATTCGTCCAGCTATTTTTAAATGCCCAAAACAGAACCATTACGGGATTTTCCACCATTTTCATAAACCCCTTCTTCTCCAACCCTCTTAGACGATTTTTGAAGCATTTCTCCATCATAACCTCTTAGGTAAGTAATCCTAACCTCGTTTTCTTCAATATTTATCAACACTCATTAGATTCTAGGCCTAAAAACATGAAATTAAATGGTAGAAATTAGGGATTTGGGTAGAGTTAGGGATTTTTGATTATTTGGGAATTCGACCTCGTTTTGGGGTCGGATTTCAAAATAAATTATATATTCGGGCTCGTGGGGGGAATGGGTGATCGGGTTTTGGTTCGAACCTCATGTTTTGACCAAGGGGGCCTGGGGTCGATTTTTGGAATTTTGGGAAGAATGTTGGGAAATCTATAATTAAGCATTGAAATTGAATTGTTTAGCATTTATTGAGTCGATTATGTCTAGATAAAATTGATTTGGAGTCGGGTTTGAAAGGAAAAGCGGTGCTAGAGGCTTGATTTAGATTCTTGGAGTCGAGGTAAGTATTTGGCCTAACCTTAGCTTGAGGAATAGGTGTTGAGTCATATGTGCTACGTGTTTATCCCATGTTCAATGTATGGTGAGGTGACGAGTACCTATGCATTGTTATCAAGCATGCCCGTGAGTCGGTCTATATGAAATATACGTTTTTTTTCGTTATTTACTGTGTTATGAAGTAGATTTCAGTTTGGAGGTTATTCAATTGTTGGAAATACTTGGTTGTGAACCATGTTGATTAATTGTTCGGTTGAGGATTATTTTGTTAAGTTTTACACTTGAGCGAGATTGGTTATAGTTGTGTCCCTTGTCGGGACGGTATTTGTTTCTACTGTTGTTCCCTTGCCGGGATGTTATGATTATGATACCTGTTATTGATTTCCTTGCCAAACTGTTGTTCTTGATATTGTTTGGGTGAGGAAGAGTGTAAAGCACGAAGGGTGATGCCGTGCACTTGTTTTGGTGAGGATTAGAGTAAAGCACGAAGGGTGATGCCGTGTATTTATTTATTGCATTGTGAGGAAGAGTGTAAAGCACAAAGGGTGATGTCGTGTATTCATTTATTGCATTGTGAGGATGAGAGTAAAAGAACGAAGGGTGATGTCGTGCCATGATTTTACATTTAAAAGCACGAAGGATAATGTCGTGCCCTTTTATTTATTCATTGCATTGTGAGGATGAGAGTAAAATCACGAAGGGTGATGCCGTGCACTTGTTTTGGTGAGGATGAGAGTAAAGCACGAAGGGTGATGCCGTGTACATATTTGCTCTGTGTTGTTATGTTGACATTTATTTGTTTATATTGTTGCCTTGTTCATCTATTCAGTATTGTTTTCCTCTTGTTCCCCAGTATGTTTTTCCCCTTTCTTTTTCACTTAATTATTTACTTCTTGTCTTTACTCTGTTATATATTATTGAATTGCACAGGTATTTGTTAGTTGTCGTGTCTTAGCCTCGTCACTACTTCGCCGAAAATTAGGCTCGACACTTACTCAGTACATGGGGTCGGTCGGTTGTACTGATGCTACACCTGCACTTCTTTATGTTGTGTAGATTACGGTACCTGACCCGGTGGACAGTGATCGAGGGAGTATCCTTCAGTCCACAGGCGACACTGAGGTAGTCCTGCAGGCGTCCGCAGGCCTTGGCGTCACCTCTTATCCCTTTTCCTTTCTGACTTTTTCTTGTATTTCCAAGACAGTTGCACATGTTTATTTCAGACCTTTATTTTTAGTAAATCTTAGACCGTCTGTGAAATTGTGGTACCAGTTCTGGGATTTATGTAAAGATTTTTTAATATTAATTATTTAAATTGATGGTTTCTTAGCTTCCGTACCATTTATTCATTTTGTTCATGTTCCTTACTTTTCGTCTAAATGATAATAATGAGAAACATAAGCTTTTTAATCGAAACGTTGTCTTCTCTAGCGGGTTCAACGTTAGACATCATCACGGTCCCGACGGTGAGAATTCGGATCGTGACAAATCCTATACGCGACTTGTTTAACAAAAGATACAGTTCCTTCCTTATATCCTTATCTAATTGTTGCATTACAAAAAAAAAGTTGGGCTTGATAATCGATAAAGTTTGTTGAGGATAGGCAACTTCAAAGCTTCCTTCGCCAATAGATGTGCAGTCTTGTTTCCTTGGCGAAAGCTAAGCCTGATGAGCATCTCCTTCCTTTGGAGTATTAACGACCTGCAATAACGAATGGAATAAGCACAAAATATTACCAGATGGTTTCTCCGAACACGATCTTGTTTGAATGTCCAACTCAGATTCTTTTTCATCATCAAATCTAAGAATCATTGTCCAGAAATAACCTTCACCAGCCCAACTTTCAGAATTGGGCATAAACTCGTGGCCAAGTAAGCACACCTACAAGTCTACAACCAAAGGATGTTTCTCATTGTTATACTTTTTTTGCTTTGTTTTTCTTGTTCTCTGTTACATTGGTAATTAAGCCTCATGAGTTTCTCACTATTTTCCTTTTCTTTCTTTTATTTATAGGAATCTGTGATCGATAAATTGAATTAGATTCAGATTAAGATTAGAATATGTGTCAGAAGATATCAGACAAATAGAAATGGAGATTAATGAGAATTGAGAGGAATGGTGATAGAGGGAGGTGATGGTGGAAGAAAAAGTAGGGAAGGTATATGGAATAGGTGTGATGAGGTAGCATGCCACGTATTATCCACTTCAGGATAATTTGCCATGGTGGAGGGTCCTAATGGCAGAAGGGTATTTATGCACCAATTTCATGATGGCGAGGCTGTGATGGATCAATAGTATAACGGAAGATATAAATGATTCTTTTTCAAATAGTAAAGGATTATTTTTAACCCTTTTTCCTTTAAAATTAGTCTAGGCGAGAGCGAGCTGGACATGCATTGCCGTCAATTCCTCTAGGGTTGCTTGTCTTTTTTACCTTTAATGGGTCTCTCCCTGTCAAACCCATTAGGTCTTATTAAAGCTCTCCTATTCTGTGCCACATTCCAAAGTAGAAATGACAACAGGTAGCTACTCTAAAGGGCTACTATTTAGTAATTAACCAATGCATTCTGAATTTCAGTTTTTCAGTTTTTCGGGATAAAAGTGTCTTAAATTTCTGAAGTTAAGATTTTTAATTTTAAATTTCAGGACAAAATAAGTACCGGCTAATCTCTAAATAGCATCCTTGAAAATGACTATTCGTGCATTTGACTCAATCAACATCGTTTGATCCAAACTAATCGAAAGAACAAGCAGGAAAAGACCTGACTTCTTTATTTTAGAAATTCTCTTTTAACATCGTAGATGTAATTATTATTAATCTTCGTTTTGGAACTCTTTCTCAGAGTTGAATAAATATCCACAAGTTTGTAATGAGTAGGCTCACGAAACACACATGCGGAGTTAGGATTTTAAGTTTATGAATTCTAAATTTTTAGAAAGATAACTTACTGAATTCTAAATAAATTAGTTATACATACAGTGGCGGATCTAGAATTTTAAAATAATGGGTACTCGCCGATAAAAAATCCGAAAGAAGAGGAAAAAAGAGTTTAGTTATGGGTGCTCACTCTATATTTATCTAACTATTTTTGTAATTGTTTATTCAAATTAACTAAATCCGGTTAAAAAATAATGGGTGCTCAAACACCCATAACACTCTAGGTGCATCCGCCACTGTATACATATTAAGTGATTTTTTTAATATAAATACAAAGTATGGATTAAAACTACTAAGTTCTGTCACATTGTAGCTCCGCCCATGAAAAACACACTAGGAATTGCTAATAGAATAAAGGAGATAATTAGTGAGGCTTATCTAACACAAATTTTTATTGATCAAGTTATTACACTCAGAATATTTGAATGATTCACAAAAAGAAATACATTGGGGTTAGAATCATTGTTTTAAAAGGCGGGCCGTGAGACGAGGCGTTTAACCTATGACGAGGCGAGGCGAGGCGTAAGTCCTGAGATATGGGGCGTAAGTCCCACGGATCCTTGAATTTATTAATTTTAAGAATTTTAAGATAGTATTATAAAATAAAAATAATTATAAAATTTACATTAAAATCACAAAATTATAACAAATAATCTATGTAAATATTTATAAATTATAATTCAACTATGAATAATACGAAAAGTATGACATGAACATAATATGCAAAGTAGATACAACGTTGTTATAACTCAACATCAAAAGTAATGTATTCGATGCGAAATCTTATATGTATCTCTTAAGGAATAATGAATCTTGAAAGAATTTCGAAATTATAATTTGATAATTTTAAAATAGTTCTTTTATTTAATATGATTTCTATTTGAAAGAGAATTTATATAAAAATATAATTTACAATTTAAATATGATTCTCTAGTATCATTTCTTTTTAAGTTTCAACAAGTTAATAAAGTGACTCATAATTCACTATAGTATACCATGATAACTAATTATTTGTAAATAGTAATACTGAGCTATTGAATTAAATAAGTAATGTATCTCTAAACGTGAAAAATTTAGTTATTGGAAAAATATTATAAAATAAATTATAGACTATTTTATAATAAAATCATTAAATAGTTAATAAATAAATACTTTTAAATGAAAGACTTATTTAATATTTACTATTATAGCAGTCTTAGTGGATAACGTGCAATAATTTTTATTTTAATTATGACATAAAATACTCTCAACTTAATAATTTATGTTTAAGAGAAAAAGTAATTTTGAATAGTCAACGATTTATTAAAAACAATCGAGGATTAATAAGGTTAGTTACACACTGTTGCATAAAGTTTTATTAGGCCTCCCAATACGCCGGGCGTTGAGCGTGTTCGGTGCGTAAGCCCCGACGGTCACGACGTAAGTCTCACGGAACTAAGCCCCACACATAATCCCAGGGGAGTTTTACGAGTGCTCCCTCCTAGGGTAAGCCTCTGCCAAGTCTCAATTCTGCCTTTTAAAACATAGATTAGAATACATTAGAGATATGTAACTTATTGTATGCATTTGAGTAGAATTTTAAAAATGCTCCCTAAAATATGAGGTAAGTTGTGATTTTCCAAATTATGACGCTTGAATTCAAGTAGTGCGCAATTCATTGTCGCCATGGGATTGAGAATAATTTTGAAAATCACATGACACTTGACATATTTGATGCTTAAATGGGAAAATGAAATTGTACATTAAGAAATAAACCCCACGGGATTAATTGGTTTTTCAGAATTGAGTATATTAAAAAGAGCTACTTCAGTCCTTTCGGTGTATGTTAAGCTAACGTGCGCCGAACTTGGCTATGCCTCGAAAGAAGGCTCGAGGTAGACCCAAGAAGAAACAAATCAAAGTAGATGACAAAATTCCAAAGCTAAACACCATAAGAAGGAACTGAGAAGTGGTTATGGAGTCTATTTCTGGAGCTTCAAAGATGCAAGCTAAATCTGTCGATCTCGCATAGATCAAGGAGAAGCTTCAGGATCAGCTAGTCAACGACAAAACAAAGGCAAATCAAAGCCCAATCCCCATACATGTCGACCTAAGGGGAAGTGTCACACCGCTCTCTATTCGAGGAGCTACTGTTCCATTGAAGAGCAAGGAGCAGGAAAGTGTATCTCAAGTTCCTGTTCCTGCAGCAGCTAATAATGCTCGAGTCTCTACTGTTCCATTGGTATCTCAAGCCCCTATACCTGTAGCATCCAATAATCCATCTACGGAGGAGCCCAAGGAGTCTACTTGGTCCGGAATACTAACATGTAACAGATCTGCTGCAAATGGTATGACATTGAGCTACATAACTCCTGAAATTGTAGAAGGAAACCTAGTGGATAAGCTTGAAAAAACAGAAAGAGAGAAGGAAAACTTGAATTGGAAGTGTGCCTTAATAGTGTATGTGCTTGGTGAAAAACCTGGATACAATATCATATAGCGATACATTAATCATATGTGGAACACTGTGATTATGGCAGATCTATACTATCATGATGAAGGGTATTACATAGTCAGGTTTCATAGCATAGCTGATATGAAAAAAATCATGTGTGCTGGTCCATACACAGTGAACAATAGACCTTTGATAATGAAACACAGGTCTCCACAGTTTGAGTTTGGCTTAGAATTTCTGACAGATATACCTTTATGGATAAGTTTTCCTAAGTTGCCTATGAATTGTTGGAGTGGTAACTCATTGAGTAGAATTGCAAGTACTATAGGAATTCCAATGTTTGTAGACGAGTGCACTGCCATACAATCAAGAATTTTCTTTGCTAAAATACTTATTGAAGTAAATGTTACCAAGCCCTTACCAAGCAAGGTAACAATTATGGATGACTCAGGTGCTATATTTGAGCAGGTTGTTGAATATGATTGGAAGCCAGAGTTCTGTGAAAATGTCTAAAAAATGGGCATGACTGTGCAAACATTCCCAAAGAGGGAGTTAAACAAGACCAACTACCCAGGAAAAGGAGACTACCACCAGTGAAGCAAATATGGAAAACAGAAGAATCAATAGTGGCTTCTACTGCTGAGGAAAGCAAAAAGTGGAAGAACCAAGCAAGGAAGTAGAGTGTACGTCTAAGAAACCAGTGAACACAGAGGATAAGCATCTAACAGAGGAAGGCCCACAAAGACAATTAGAAAAGGAGAAGATTGAAGTTGAGATCAATGAGGTTCCAATGACCTATGCTAAAGCAATACTATCTCATGTGAAACAAGGGCCACAACAACAAACAAGTTTAGATGTGATGGATAACTTGAAACCACCTATCACAGGTGGTCAAACTCCTCAAATCTGATGTCTTGGATGGTGTGGAACATAAGGGGTACCAACACGAGATAAAAACAAAAAGAGTTGTGTACCTATATAAAAGAGAATAATATAAAGTTAGTTGGCTTAGTAGAAACTAGAGTAAAGAAGGATAAGGAAGACCATATAGTTCATCTAGTGGTACCAGGATGGAAAGCAAGGTATAATTATTATCATGCACTTAATGGGAGGATTTGGATGTTATGGGATCCTAAATTTTATGACACAACAATGCTAGATCAATCTGCTCAAATAATGCATTGCAGTATAGTTGGCAGAAGAAATCCAATGAACTGCTTCATGACAGTAGTATATGGATTCAACACCAATGAAAATACGAAACCATTATGACAACAATTGCAGGACTTAGCACTAGAAAGCACTAGACCATGGATCATCTAGGGAGACTTCAACTCAGTGTTAACAATACAAGACATGCTTTATGGTAATCCAATTACAAGTAACGATGTGAAAGATTTCTCAGATTGTATGCAGGTGTTAAACTTGAATGAGTTACCTTGGAAGGGGAATTTATATACTTGATCAAACAAGCAACAAGGAGTTGATCGAGTCTATAGCAAAATTGATAGAGCTATAAGAAATGATGATTGGATGCAAACATACGGGCACATGGAAGTAGAATACAGAATCCCATTCATATCAGATCATGCTCCAGTGGTAGTAACAATGAGGAGAGCAGAACCAAGTGGCAAGATTCCATTTAGATTCTTCAATGTATGGGCTGATCATCCAAACTTCATGACACTGGTAGAAGAAGTATAGAAAGAACACCACAACTCAGATCCTATGAAGAATGTTTGGCACAAGATGAAGGCTCTAAGGCCTTTACTGAAGCAACTAAACAACACAGAGTTTAGAGGTATAAAAGAAAGATTGGAACAAACAAGGAACAAGCTGCAGGGGATACAAGATCAAATATCTACATGCTACTCAGATGAATTGGCTACTGAGGAGAAAAAGCTCTTAGAGAATCTGAAAAAATGGTCATTAATAGAAGAAATCATCCTTCAACAGAAAGCTTGGGAAAATGGATAAGACTAGGAGATGAAAATTCCAAGTATTTATCATGATGAAGGAAAGAATGCAAAGAAAAGTCATCACAGAACTTGTCAATGCTTTTGGAGATAGACTAACAGACCAACACCAGATCCAAGCAAAGATCATTACCTTTTATAAATCCCTGATGGGATCTGCTGCAGCCCAATTACCCGTAGTAAACAAACAGGTGATGAAGAATGGACCAGTGCTCAATGATATGCAACAGAGCAGTCTATGTGTTGAAGTTACAGATCAAGAAGTATATGAAAGACGGTGTGCTATTGGGATGATAAATCACTAGGGGTAGATGGATATAATGCCTTGTTCTTCAAAACATCTTGGCCCTTTCTAAGCTCAGAAATTTGTCAAGCAGTCAAGGAATTCTTTCAAACAGGGAAGTTATACAGAGCAATCAAATGCACAGCCATCACAATACTTCCTAAAGTTCCTAACCCATCAAGCATCAAAGAATACAAGCCAATAGCTTGTTGTACAGTATTATATAAAGTCATTACCAAGGTATTGGACAACAGAATTCAGAAAATCATTGCTTCAATAATTTCAGATACACGGGCAAGATTCATCCCAGGTAGAAAGGTGGCTCATAATGTCTTGGTTTCTCATGAATTGGTCAAGGCGTATTCAAGGAAGAATATTTCACCAAGATGTCTCATCAAGGTGGATATTCAAAAGGCTTATGACACAGTGGATTAGAGATATCTACAACAAATGCTAGAAGGATTGGGCTTCCCAAACAAATTCACTTAGTGGATTACGGAATGTGTGACAACAATCAACTATATTATACTCATCAATGGAGAAACAACTAAACCATTTGATGCAGCTAGAGGATTGAGATAAGGGGACCCAATGTCCCCTTTTTTGTTTGCTATAGCAATGGAGTACTTGAGCAGAAATTTGAGGAATTAGAAGCAGGAAAAAACATTCCATTATCATCCCATGTGCTCAAGGCTGGATTTAACTCACTTGAGTTTTGCGGATGATCTCTTACTTTTTGCAAGAGGAGATGCTACATCTGTAGCATTGCTGCTTGACATATTCAACATTTTCTCAGCAGCATATGGGCTTAAATATAACCTAGCCAAAAGCTCTATGAACTATGGAGGAGTCAGCCTAGAAGTGCAACATGAGATACAGCAAAAGCTAGGATATAGTCAAGGTTCCGTCCCTTTCAGATATCTGGGCATACCGCTTGACACAAAGAAACTCTCAGTAATGCAATGGCAACCACTCATTGACAGAATAATGGCTAGGATATCCTCTTGGATAGAAAAGAAGCTATCATATGCAGGCAGAATCCAAATGGTGCGACATGTAATCTTTGGTATTCGAGCTTATTGGGCATAAATCTTCATCATACCGGCTAAATTTGTTAAAGCAATAGAGACCTACTGCACAAGCTATGTGTGGTCAGGGGATAATATAATCACTAAAAAGCTTTAGTGGCATGGCACAAGATGTGTGCACCCTGTTGATACCTAATTTTTCCCAAAATATTTTAAAAAATTGCATATATACCCTCAAAATCATACATTAGTAGCAATTGGTATTATTCCATAATTTTTCTACATTTAATAATTTGTCTAGTATTTTATTCCCAAAATTTCATCACAAATTATTTCAAGAGCTTTCCTTAATTTAATTTATTGTTTAGAGTCCTAATAAGATTAAATTATTTCATAATCATCCAAATCAGCATCTTTTGGCTATAATTGCAATAACTTTGCAATTATAGCCCAAGCATATAATTTTATACTATTTTTTACCAGAAATTAGTCATTTGTATTTTTAAATACTATACTAAACTATTTTCTATGCATGAAATTCATTTTTGTATTTATAACTACTAGTTATTTTATAAATTATTTTAACTAATTTGAATTGGGTATTTAACAAATAGTCTATTCTATTTCAATTTTAGCCTAATTAGACAAGCCCAAACACCTAATTATACTCGGTTGTTACACCCCATGTTTTCGTACGTGAGAGTACGTCGTAAGTCAATTGATGTAAGCTCGGAAATAAGATTATATTTAGAAGTATATAAAGTAAGTTAATCATGTTACCTTGGAGGTTACAAATATTTAAGATCATGAATAACGAGTACCAAGAGGGTTGAAAATCTTAGAAGTTAAACCAATTAAAGAAAATAAGTTTCGTCGAAGGTCGACAAGTTTGGAATGTTATAACATGTACTTTAGGGTGAGACAATGTTCTTAACATGATAA
>ML479401.1:14607-37856 GCA_005239535.1 Nicotiana rustica | reverse complement strand
TGGTGTCCGAGGACACGGTAAGAATTTCTTGCTTGAGCATATGAGAATTGATTGTCCGGATGTGTTGAGGTGTAAGATCTCATTCCCTGATATTCTTAGTTGATTACCATGCTAATTGAGATTGTGAAGGGTGATTCTATGTGCTTATCCTATCATGTGTAAGGCTTGTTAAACGTTCAAATTTGTCGATATGGGAGTATGTGATACTAAATGAAAGAATGTTAATGTACCCTAATGTGGGAATGTATTTAATTGCTAAAGGCCCGGTGTTGCCAAAATTATTTAACTCAACTAATTCAATTCATAATTTATGTTCATCATTTTCCACACACGGCCTTTAGCAATTAAATACATTCCCACATTAGGGTACATTAACATTCTTTCATTTAGTAGCACATACTCCCATATCGACATATTTGAACGTTTAACAAGGCCTTTAGCAATTAAACACACGGCCTTTAGCAATTTAGTAGCACATACTCCCATATCGACATATTTGAACACACGGCCTTTAGCAATTAAATACATTCCCACATTAGGGTACATTAACATTCTTTCATTTAGTAGCACATACTCCCATATCGACATATTTGAACGTTTAACAAGCCTTACACATGATAGGATAAGCATAGAGAATCACCCTTCACAATCTCAATTAGCATGGTAATCAACTAAGAAAATCAAGGAATGAGATCTTACACCTCAACTTAGCCGGACAATCAATTCTCATATGCTCAAGCAAGAAATTCTTACCGTGTCCTCGGACACCAGCAAGATGACTCTACAAAGATTAAAGTTTGCCATACATACCTCGAGTCGAAATTCCCCTTTAATAACTATCACAATTCACCGAATCGTCTAGCACCGTCAATCTATTAGTGAAGAAGATGAAGATTACTCGATAATTTTCTAGCCTGAGTGATGTTTGAAGAATCAATTTGGGGAAGATGGGGACTTCTCTCTCTAGAACCCACTCTCACTTCTCTCTATTTTGTTCAGATGCATGTTAAAAATGAAGGGTAGGGGTGTTTTATTAAACTGGGGGTCGGGTGTAAAATTAGAAATTAAAAGAGCCCCGAAGCAGGAAATGCGGTCAGTAATGCTATCGCATTACTGCTATGCAGTCCGCATTCCTGTCGTATAGTTGGCCCTCAAATGGGCCAAAATGGAACTAGACTGCCCTGGTATGCGACCATTATGCGGTCCGCATACATGTTATGCGATCGCATAGTGAGTCGCATAACCTCCTCCGCAAAAATGGAGGTGCAAGGATGCGACAGCTATGCGGTCAGCATTCCCAAAATGTGATCGCATCTTGGGCCGCATAGCTGTCCTCAAATTGGACAGAAGGCTGTCTATGTATGCGACCACTATGGTGTTCGCAAACCTGTTATGTGATCGCATAGTGCGTCACATAATAGCGCAATTCTGGAAAAGTTTATGTTTTAAGTCCCGGGGTACCTTTTACTTCAAAAAGGATTCATTTTTAAGAACTTCTACAGTTATAACAACACGGGGACCTATTCGGGCATTATTTTAGACATGAAATTTTACAGGTCTTTACACCTTCGGTACGAGGTGAGCCAAAGTCGTGACTACGAAGTTCGCCTCGAGAGACAGGTGACCCTTGTTTCGATGGCGTGCATATTTTTTCTCTCATCCTCGAGGATTAATATTTTTGTATTGCAGCTGCAAAGAAAGGTAGAGGTCCTGGAATGGCTTTGGGCTAGAGTTGGTTAGGTCGAGCAAGAGTGCAATGGGCTAAGGGCTCAAATAGAAGCCCATGTTACGACCATAAAAAATGCTTTAGCCTAGGTTCCTTCCCTCAAACTGCACCTCTGGAACGCCCGTGAAGATAGCTCGGTAAAGGCGAGCAAGATCTAAAGGCTCGAGGACGAGCTCTTGCAAATGAAAGCCGAAGTTTTTGAAAGTGGTTGTTTATTCAAAAGATGACGCCGATGCTCGGGCTGAGCTGAGAGGGGATTTGGATCTTGAAAGCAGGATAAAAGATTATGCCCGATGTAGATCTTGAATGGAAACCCTTGAGGAGATCCATGCTAGGGTATTCGATTTCTCGGAAGAGATAGAGCATGCCAGGGTGGAAGAATACGACGCCAAATTCCTCGTGCCCGATTCCGAGGATAATGAAGAAGAGGCCGATAGAGACACAAACCCTGGGGGGAAGTAGACTAGGCTTTCCCTTTTTCTATTTTGTGCAAGGCTCTCTGTGGGAGCATCTGTGAATGTACATTTGTGATATATGTATATATGGGAAATCTTCTAATTCTTTTAACTTGCTTGCATCTGTTTTTCCCTGCCTTGAATTTCAAATGTCGAAAGATGGTTCGACGAACTTGTCGAAAAACCCTTGGGTTTACAGATTGGCCCTGAGGCTTGTTAAGCCGGTGTTTAAGCTCTTAAGCATGGGGTCAATATGACCTTTAATCGGCCTGTAGGATTTTTGATGTTTGCCCGTAGGTTCCAATGCATTTTCCATTAGGCATTTTAGTAAACCGTTTTGGGCTCAGTCTTTTAGTCGGGTTACGACTCGAGCTCATCGACCCTTAGGCATTTTAGAATTAGCCCTGAGGCTCTTTAAGTTGGAGCCAATGCTCTTACACGGTTGGTCGATATGAACTTTAGTATGGCAATATTTTCCCTCGTTAAAGTTTGAGTAATTTTTGCGTTCGTCCAACTCTTCGACGACTCAATAAGAACCTCAACTGTGAGTCATTATATGATGATAAATGAGTACCTCAGAAGGTTTTTCCCCATGGATTGAATTGTTTCAAAGCCTTTTCATTGTTTGGAGCTGAATGAAGATAATCGAAGCTATTTTTGCTTAAGACGAGGGTGGCATTATTTAACCGGTTCTTTCTGAAATAATTTTTAAGGATTTGATTTTATGGCGACAGTCGGGCGTCCCCGAGTCGCGTTAGTTTGGCCGGAGTCGTTGTGTTTGTCTTGAGCCTATCGACCAGAGTTGTTGTGTTTGGCCTGAGCCTTAAGTCCCCGAGTGAGGTATCCTTGGCATCTATATTTGAGGGTATGCCTTTTTAGGGGTCTTACAAGTTCGAATAACTAGCCTTGGCTTTGAAATCGGGATTGTGCCTTTTACAAAGTCATATTATTTGGACATGCCTTACTCGAGGTCGTACAATTTTGTTCATGCCCGTAGGGCGTACTATTTCGATCATGCCCGAGGTCACCCGCTTGGAATCCTATGGCCTCGAACTTTGATAACTCGATAGGGTGCAGTAAACGATAGTCCCCGAGACATCGAGGTTGTTTTGGCCCTGGGGCCTTTCCTTTTGAAAATAGCAACTTCTTTGAACCGCAAAGTGTCTTGGTGGCAAAAGATACTCCTTTGATTATTTGGTACAAGCATACATGTTTTCACCATCGAGGGTTAGACTATTCTATGCGGACACGGTTCATTTGACCATTTGGCCCAATACATTATATTCCTATCGAAACCCTCTTAGATCACTTCGATTTTTTCGATGAGGAAACCCCCCACGACGATGCCCCCAGTATTCGAGGTTGATTGGAGAGAATCCTTGAATACTTGTTTAACTTTTCCTTAGGTAGCACATAGATGTTGCCTTGTTAAAAACCTTGCCTGCAAAACCCTTTATGGGATAAAATCCAATCGAAGGAAAAAAGTGCAACATATGATTTAAAACCTAAGATCTTCAAACTGGAAGGTACTTCGATTCTATTTATCAGACACCTACATATATGTCAGTATGAAATTTGAATAATAAAGGGGGATAGTTATACCTTGGCAACGATGGCGTTCTGGAATCGATGGCGCGATGGTGTTCCGACCTCGATGGCGCTTCGTGTATCTCCCCATGGCCTTTCGCCTCTGAAAGCGTCCTTCCTTCTCAATGCCCGAGCATCCAACCAATGCATTCTTTTCGATCTTGTACCCTATGTAGGCTTGCAAAGCATAGGCGTCACAGGCGGTACACTGAAAACCAACCCAATCTCGACGAAAAAAAATAAAAAGCAAGTACATCCTTAACGGCCTCTCATCTACCTATTCTAGGTATGTGGTACGGTCATTTACCCAAATATTTGGGTGCACTCAGGGATGTAGCTTGTTACCTCTACTTGGCCGTTTTCTTATCCTTTTGCTCCTTCAACATAGAAGTTGTCGATGTTGGTACCACATCGTGTACCGCGAACATCTCTTTTGAGGCGTGTTGCTCCCCGTGTACCGTCTTTATTCCTTCTTTGGTTGGAAACTTCATTATTTTGTGAAGGGTTGACATGACTTCCCTCATGCAGTGTATCCACGGCCTTCCGAGCAAAGCATTGTATCTCATGTCTCCGGCGATGACAGGAAACATGGTATTTTGAGTCATTCCGGCCAAGTTGATCGGGAGGGTGATCTCCCCTATTATTGTTTCGCTCGCCATGTTGAATCCAATTAGGTTGATCGGGAGGGCGAGCACGATCTGATCGAGCATACAAAGCTGCTCTATCACCTTCGACCTAATTATTTTTGCCGAGCTACCTGGGTCCACAAACACATGTTTAGTTTGAAAAGCATTCAAAAGAAAATAAATTACCAATGCGTGATTGTGAGGCTGCAACAGGGTCTCGATGTCCTCGTCGCTGAGTGTGAGAGCATCCTCGGGTATGCATCCTCGAGTTCGCTTTTCCCTGGTGAAGGATATTTTTGTTCGTTCGACAACGGGCTCCTGTGGGATGTCGATCCCTCCCATGAACATGTAGATGATATGTTGCGGCTCTTTTGTTTTGTTTTTCTTGTTTGCCTCCCTCTCTCTAAGTTGGTTCTTAGCCCGGTCACTAAGGAACTCTCTGAGGTGCTCTTTGCTAAGTAGTCTGGCTACTTCCTTCCGGAGTTTTCTGCAATCCTCGGTCCTGTGACCGTGTGTGCCGTGAAATTAAAACACCAAGTTATGGTTTCTCTGTGACGGATCTGATACTATGGGCTTTGGCCACCTGGTATCCTTGATTTTACCTACAGCTGACAGGATGTCTGAAATATCAACATTGAATTTATAGTCCGACAGCCGAGGCACCTCCACCTGTCCCGTGTGTCTGTTGCAATAGACTCGATTTTCTAGTCCTCGAGGGTTCTGACCTCGATCCTCCCTTTGGTTGTTCAGAGGTATGTTGCGCCTTGGGGCATTTCTTCGATCTTCGGTATATGGTTGGTAGCTTTCCTTGTTAGGCCTCAGTTCCTTTGCTGGGAACCTGCTAGGATATACTGAGCTCGAGGGCCCTCCCAATTTGTCGTCCTCGATCCTAATCTTCAACTAATATCGGTAATGGACATCCGCCCAAGTGACAGCGGGATATTCAATCAAGTTCTGCTTCAGCTATTTCGAAGCTATCGAACTCCGCTCATTCAAACCTTGGGTGAAGGACTAAACTGCCCAGTCATCGGAGACTGGTGGTAACTTTATTCGGTCCATTTGAAAAATGAGATACGAATTCCCACATCATCTCACTTTCCCTCCGTTTGATTTTGAAAACATCGGATTTCCTTGTAGCAACCTTGATGGCACTAGCATGTGCCTTTATGAAAGAGTATGCTAGCATGGCAAACGAGTCTATCGAATTAGGGGTTAGGTTGTGATACCATATCATGGCCCCCTTTGACAGTGTTTATCCTAACCTTTTCAATAGGATGGATTCAAGCTTGTCCTCCTTCAAGTCGTTGCCCTTCATGGCACAAGTGTATGCAGTGATGTGCTCGTTCGGGTCCGAGGTCCCATTGTATTTTGGGAGGTCGGAAATTCTAAATTTTCTTCGGGATGGGCTTCGGGGCCGCACTTGATGGGAATGGACTTTGCACGAAATTCATCAAATCCACACCCTTTAGAACAGGGGGTGCGCCAGGGATTGGTTCGACCCTCGTGTTGTAGGTTTCCACCTTTTTGTCGTTGGCTTCTATTTTCTTTTAGCCTGATTCAATACTTCTCGTGAGGTCTTTGATCATTCTCATAATAGCGGGGTCGGTTGTTGATCCGTCGTTGCTCGACTTCTCCAGTGCTAGTTCGACTCGAGGAGCCGTTCCCGGTGCTATTGTACTTGGAGTTTATTGATGGCTTTGTAGCTGAGCAATCGCTAATTGTTGTGCCTGCAACATTTCTAAAACAAAGCGAAGGGTAACCTTCCTTTCTAGTTGGAGTGTTTTGAACCTCCTGTTTTTTTTTGACGTATATCCCCGTCAGTGCGGGAACTAATATCGGTGTGGTTGGGGTTGCGTGAGCCCACATCCACTGGGTTTGCGTTTAGTGCATCCGTAGGGTTCTGTGGTGGTTCACCAGCGCCTGGAACAACTACACCGTTCTCTCCATGGTCCTCAACGCTGTTGTTTTGGTGTGCATTTACTGAGTTGGACATTTTGACCTAAAATCAAAGTTTCTTGGACAAGAAAAAGTGTGAAGAATAACTTGCATTTTTTAGTGAACCAACACTAAAACAATCACTATTATTTTTAGCCCCACGGTGGCGCCAAACTTTTTACCTTGAAAATGGCAATTACAATTAAATTTGATTGTGTGGTTCTAAAAATATGTGATATATTTTAATGATAGTTGTTAAGTAGTAGATTCTAAATGTGAGTAAAGCAAATGATATGAAATAGAAGACAAGCAAACCAGACTGCCTCAAGTCGGGGGTTCCGAGCTGGCCGAGATAGGTCCTCGAGGTCGAGGATCAAGGTCAGTGATGGGAGATCGATGAAGCTATAAAAATTTTATGGGCCTCTAAGGAGGCTATTTATAATCAATTATGGGCAATAAATGAAGAACAATTAATGAAATGCAATACATTTAAGTAATAAATCAGTAAAGAGACAATAAATGATGTTTGAGTTAGAGAGCAAAGAATGTTCTTGTTCCTTGTATTGAATATCGTGTGTAAAAAAAAATAACAAGGGTCCCCTTTATATAGGAGGGGGAATCCCAACATAGTACATAAGCATTTATTACAAAGCTATGCAGCTGGTACATCTATTTTATGTCGTGGTACGGACTTGTACAAAGTTTCAGACTTGGTCGCCTTCGCCCACGTGTCGTTTGCTCGTGACAGTCACCGATTTGCATTGCCCCGATGTTGAACGCATGGAACAATCGGGCTCGGGCCTCGACCCGTACTTCGAGGCTTATGCGGACAGGCTATGAAATTTCAGTTTTCATAATCAGTGCATGAATACATGTCTCAATCTAGTTCTATTCAGCATTCAAGTATCATGTAATTCAATATGATTCAGTATTACAGTATCATGTATTGTAGTATCATTCTTAGTTCCTGATTTTAAATCCTTGAATGTTGAACCGTTGTATTTGGGCTTGAGGCTGCAGTTTATGCTTTATGCATCTTTGGGCCTGAGGTTGTAGTTTATGCTTTATGCATATTTGGGTCTGAGGCTGCAGTTATGTATATATATAGTTGGGTCCAAGGACGTAGTTTGTGCACATATATATTGGTCCAGAGGCTGTAGTTTATTTATTCAGCTAAACAAGTGGTTCATCATTTAGAAGAGGGAGTATTCATATCCTTACTTCCTTTGTTTAGTTCAGTTATCAATTATCATTTCAGTTATCAGTTATTAGTTATCATTATCATTTTAGTTATCCGTTATTAGTGATCATTGTCATTTCGGTTAACAGTTATCAGTTATCAGCTATTAGTTATCATTTTAGTTTCAGTTTCAATAGTTATTATTTCTGTTATAAATTATCAATTCTCAATCATCAACTTAGTTTCAGTTTCAGTATTTATAATTCTTTCGTTCATTTGCTTTACATACCAATGCAATTCGAATGTACTAACGTCCATTTTTGCCCAGGTCCTGCTTGCGCTCTGAATCGTCAACCTGAAAATCATTACTGCATCTCATGATGCATGTAATGATTTACAGGTTGACGATTCAGAGCGCAAGCAGGCTCATACCAGCTATTTGGTGATCCCTAGTTCTTTCGAGGCATTATCATTACCTTACAATCTTCAGTATTTTAAGATAAATAGTGTTTCCAGTGCTTCATTAGAGGCTTCATACACTAGATTAACAGTTAGACAGATTCACTGGCATTTAAGGTTAACCAATGTTGCTACATATATATTTCAGACTGATATTAGTGTTTCCGCATTTGATTTATATAATTTAGACTTTTAGTATATCAACATGTGTTTGTTTATCTTCCACATTTAGTATGTTATGATATCGCACGTTGATTCAGCCAGCCAGTTAGTTCGCTCGGTCATATGTAGTCAAGCACTGAGTGTCGTGTTACATCCAGGCCCAGGTTCGGGGAATGACATGCCCATAAGTGGCTATTTAATGTTTTGATTTATAAATGTATCTAGTCTGACTCGAGTGCTTACATACTCAGGTGTTGAAATTGTACATTGTCATTTCCAGGAAATAGTATTGCAAGATTAAATGGTGTATTGATTGTTTATGATTTTGATATGTGTTTCTATTGCTAGTTGGTATGCCCCATTATTTTGGAAGAAACCTTTTTTGTTTGAAGTTTCCAATACTAATGAATTTGATGTATATGATTGCTAAAATATTCTATATGTTGATATTTTATGGTGATCTTTGAAATTGAAGGAAATGAAAGTGCCGAATATGAAATATGGCCATTGTGCACTGAATAAAGAATCTAGTGAATGGACAAAAGAGCCAAGGAAATATTGTAGTTGTGAGTGGTTGAAAATACTAAGGAAGATTTATGCAATGTGAAAGATGTTGAGATGAGTACATTTGTATTTATGTAACCTTTATGTTCAAATCAATATAAAACTATTATTGGGAGAATTGTTAGTCACCGAGGAAGGGTAGGTTGAAATAACCTAACCCCGAAACTACACGTGTCAGTGTAGGAGTGAATTGTTAATATTCCCTTTATTTGGGATGAGATAGATGTGATGAAATTATTCCCCTCAGATGAGATGAGATTATTGGTAAAAGTGTATGATGTTGGACCACACGACATTGTGGTGAGACGGCCTAGCCGATCGGGCCATGATCGGACGACATGTCACACACATGGTGGTGATTGTGCTGGAAATTATGATACAAGTTTGTGATATAAATTGTGATTCTGGTGGATGCCTTCAAATAAGGCGACCTAGCTGATCGGGCCATGATCGGACATCGTGCCAAGAGTACAGTGACATTTTGAATAATGGAATTATAAACAGTGGTATTGTGGATAGTGGTATCGTGAACTATGGTATCATCGGTACCAAAGATCTCCCAGCTAAAAATATGTATTACTTTCGTATATTGAAATTTTTTATGTTTCAATTAGGCATTTGGATATTATTGATTGTGACTTGTTATTTCTGTGGCTTTCCTTTTCTTATATGGTCATTCTATTTTGAAAGAGGACTTTAAGATTTACATACTAGTGCTATTCGACAGTACTAACGTCCTTTTTGCTGGGGAACTGCATCTTTAATGGACGCAAGTGGTTCACTCAAGGAAGGAATCTCACCGAGAGAACGAGCCTCCCATCGGCCCATTAAAAAGTTTGCACTATGTGCGCTCGGAATACGATTTCTATGACATAATGTCCTCGACCCACTCCCTGAGTCGAGGAATTGCATCCGGGACTCGAGAAACAGCTGCATCGATACCAAGCATCGTTAAGAAAGGAGAAAAGAAGAGTAAAAATAATATTTTAGGAAATTAAGAAACTTTACTTGCGTTTGGTGTTCCATTTCCAGGGAACGACATGTACTCGGTTGGAAATACTTCCTAGGTCCTCACTCAGACCAATCCGCCAAGCCAACCTCGGTCGTAATCTTCACCGATGCTCGAGAACGGGGCTTTAGTGGCCCGGTGTGCAGGTTTAATTAGCCGCCCAGAAGAATCGAGGACTGTATAGGCGCATCAGATGGTCAACGGTGAATGGACATTCGTCAATACTACTCACGATGAATCAGAGGAGGATGACTATCCTCCACAACGAGGGGTGAATCTTACCAAGGCATACCTTGTACCTTTTTGCAAAATTGAGTGATCACCGGGTCCACCAGGCCCAACGTATAGGGATAAATGTAAACACATAAGTATCCCTTAACGTGGGTAGTGATATCTTCTTTGGGCCCTGGAATCACCACGTCATTTTTGACCCAGTTGTAGTCCTTTATGACTGCGGGTTAAGGTTTTTCGACCTTCAAGCCGGCGATCACCGAGCACCCGCCAGGAATAAAGAAGAAGTTTCTTTTTGAGGAACTGTCTTAGAAAGCATTTCCATTTTATTTTGAATAAAGATGAAAAAGAGAAAGTTAAAAGGGTACGCTTAATAGTTTTGAGTGAAGACAAGCGAGAGTTCTTACGAAGATCTCATGAAATTTGGGTACAACTGCTAAAAAATGCAATGATTTCTAAGAACTATAGTGGAAAAGGTTTGGATGTAAAGTTTGAATGAATGAAGGAAGGGGTATTTATAATTTTCAAACGATGGTTCAAAACTAGGAGTGGTCGACCAACAATTGACGAGCATTGAATGCCATTAAGACGTGACTGACGAGACATTTCGTTGATTTTTTTCATTTTTGACGCGAAGTATTGAGGCGCGAATCGGGAGCTCATATTGTTTCTCGTCGTTTACTCTTCAAAAAATGAGGGGACTATCAGTATACGGTCAAAACCGAGCTCGTCTATTGTGTAACGACCCGGCCTGTCATTCCGTAGAATTCACACTATTATCCCTATTTTTGCCTTGTCATGTATTGGTTATACTATTTAGGATGTGTTGGAGTCGGTTGGATCGGGTTCCTAATGGTGGTAGTGAGAATTGAGACACTTAGTCTCTAAAAGTAGCCTTATAGTTGGAAAAGTCAACTAGGAGTTGACTGATTGGTAAACGACCACATAATGCGGATTTTATGGCTCGGGTAGCTTTGTTAGGTGATTTGGGACTTAGGAGTGCGTTCGGAATGTATTTTCGATGTCTGGAGTAGAATTAGGCTTGAATTGGCGATTTCCGGTTAGGAGTTGAAAATAGGCTATCAGGGTCGGAATGGATTTTCGGAAGTGGAGCAGGTTCGTAATGTCATTTTGGATGTGTTTGAAACATTTCAGGTCAATCAGAGGTGTTTTGGATGGTCTCGGCATCATTGGTGGAATTTAGAAAATTCAAAGTTCATAGGTTTGAATTTGATGTGATTTTGGTGTTTTTGTGTTGTTTTTGGTGTTTCGAAGGCTCGACTAAGTTTGAACTAAGTTATGGGATGTGTTCGTATGTTTGGTTGGGGTCCCAAGGGCCTCAGGATGGTTTCGAGTGATGAACGAGGAGTTTGGAAGGCATTTCCTGCTGCTGAAGTTGTTCTTGCTGTCATTTCCGCACCTGCGGATTTTGGACCGGAGGTGCAAGCCGCAGAACCGCAGAATTGGTTGATTGGACGCATCTGCGGGATCGCAGGTGCAATATTTATCCATTAAATGAAAAACCGCAGGTGCGGTCAATTTAGCGCAGGTGCGGTCCGCAGGTGTGAGAACTAGGACCGCATGTGCGAAAAGCCTGGGCAGAAGGTATATAAGTTGGACTTAGCGAATTTCGGTCTTATTTTCACCATTCTCATTCGGGTTTGAAGCTTTTGGAGGGTTTTGAAAGAGGGAAATCGATAGTTCTTCATTGAGGTAAGGTTTTTGGACTCTAAAATCGTTTATATGTGATTGAAGGTCTAATTATTGATGAAAATTTAGGCAAAATCAGTGCAAAAAATGGGAATTTTGGGCTTGAGATTAAGAGCCTTATAATGGGGATTTGAGGGGTCATTTGGACTCCGATTTCAGTGTTCTTGATATGTATATACTCGTGAGAGGATGAGAATCATTATGGTGTAAATTTTATCGAGTTCAGAGACGTGGGCCCGGGGTCGGATTTGGCCAATTTCGGGAATTGTGCCTAATGCTTATATTTTTCGATTGGGTTTCATCTCCCTAGCATATTTTGATGTGATAAATCTCATTTTGATAGATTCGGGGCATTCGGGGGCCGATTCGAGGGGCAAGAATATTGCGGAGTATCTTGTCAGGCTAGTTTGAGGTAAGTAATGACTTTAAATCTTGTCTTAAGGGTATGAAACCCCGGACTTAGCATCTTTTCACTGTTTTGGAGTGACGTACACACTGAATGACGAGTGTGTGGCGTGCACTAATTGGGCAATTTGAAATTAGTTCTTCCCGAGGCATCAATTGAGTTGCGAAAATGCTTTTAAATCATATGATAAATAGTATTTCTATGTTTTTGACATACTTGGGTTGTAAGCCATGTGTTGGGGCCTCATGCCGATCTGTTTAAACCCTTGGGGCTGTTTTTCCGATATTCCTCACGTGGTAACTATGATGTTCACTCAGTCCTTTTGTCAAACTATTTTCAATGTTCAGACTTGTTGATATTATTTCATGATATAAACTTTTGATTTGGGTCGAGAACCCCGGTTATTTATGGCCCGAGTGGCATTTTGAGAGTTTCTGACTGAGTGAGGCCGAGAGCCAATATTGTGAGGATATATGATGGATCGAGCTGCACGCCGCAGTATGTTACACTATTATGTTATGTGTGGGGCCGAGTGCCAGAGTGATTGATGCAATGATTGGCTTGTTATAGCTCTTGGGCTGTAGGAGCCCCTCCGGAGCTTGTACACCCCTAGTGAGCGCAAGTACCTACTGAGTGCGAGTTCCTAGTGATGAGTGATTGTGAGGTGCTGAGTGATTGATACTAAGTGACTGTGAGGTGCTAAGTGATTGATATTGAGTGTTGATTTGGCCCAAAGGGGAGCTTATGATGATACTTTACCTGAGTATTTAATTATGATTCATTCATTTTTTTATACTAAGATTTCTTGGGAATTTTACTGAGAAACATTGGAAATTATACTTGTCAAGGGATTTTAATGAAACTGGTTTTAAACATCTTGACCAAATGTATACACTGTTAGAACTCAGTATTTTACTTATTGTGAAATGATGATTTGTTACTGTGTGTTCCTTACCGTCAGACATGATTTATTTTCTTTACTACTGAGTTGGCATACTCATCATTACTCCCTGCACCCCTGTGTACAGATTCAGGTGCTTGTACAAAGCGTTAGCCAGAGTTGGGTTATCGAGGTAGCTATCCAGCGTCCACAACATCTCCATTTACCTTTCCTTATTTTGTACTTTGTATTTCGTTCTTAGACTTTGTATTATAGTAGTATGAGTACTGGTATTACTCTTAGATGCTCGTGACCTGTTGACTCCAGATCTGGGGAATGGTTATAGACTGTTAGCTTGTTTGCTTTGTTAAAGATTTAGAAATTATATGCTGCTATGAAGTGTTATTAATGATTTGGCAAATTTCGCTGAAGGAAATGTGTAATATTGTGATAGTTCGCTAGCCTAGTTCCACGATAGGATCCATCACGACTAGTTAGGATTTGGGTTTGTGACAAGTTGGTATCAGAGCTCTAGTTACATAGCACTCGACGGTCATGAGCAGGTTTAGTAGAGTCTTGCGGATCAGTACGGAGATGTTTGTACTTATCTTCGAGAGGCTACAGAAACTTTAGGTATCATTTTCTTGAACTCTGTCGTGCCATTCTATTGACTCTAGAAATCTAAACTTCTGTTGTTTCATACTCTCACAGATGGTGAAGACACGAGCTACTGATCAGGGTGACCAGACACTAGATGGACCCGCGAGAGGTCGAGGCCGTGGTAGAAGTAGGACACCAACCAACACAGTAGCCGGGGCAGTACTAGTTGATCCCCCTACTATTCATGATCAGGTTCCCGCCGTGGGTGTACCAGCGGGACAGGCTCAGGCACCAGCAGTGCCCATCGTTATTCCGGGTCTTCAGGAGACCTTGGCTCGGATTTTGACAGTGTGTACTAGCTTGGCTCACGCAGTTGTTGTGTCTACTACTACCGCAAAATCTCAAGCCGGGGGAGGAACTCAGACTCCATCTGCCCGGACACCTGAGCAGGTTGCACAGGGCCTTCAGACACCGGAGGCAGTCCCAGCCCAGCTAGTTGCTCCAGTTCAGGGCTATGTTGTTCCAGCTATGCCAGAGGATGAGCAACGCAGGCTGGAGTGGTTTAGTAGACTTCAGCCTCCGACTTTCAGCGGCGTAGAGGTCGAGGATGCCCATCGTTTCTTGGATTGGTGTCAGAGGATACTTCGTACTGCTGGGATTCTTTAGACCAGTGGGGTCTCATTTGCTACTTTCCAGTTTTCTGGTGCTGCTTTTACTTGATGGGAGTCTTTAGAGAGGCGTAGGCCTGTTGGTTCAGCACCCCTCACCTGGCAGCAGTTCTCCCCCATCTTTTTGGAGAAGTATGTTCCTCAATGTCACAAGGAGGAACATCGCAGGCAGTTTGAGCAATTGCACCAGGGATAATTGTCAGTCACAAGAAGCGATTTTCTGAGTTGGCTCATCATGGTGCAGAGTTAGTCCCTACTGATAGGGAAAGGATCAGGAGGTTTGTGGATGGCGTCACTTATCAGCTCCATATTTTGATGACCAAGGAGAGAGTGTCAGGTGCTACCTTCGATCATGTTGTTGATATTGCTCGAGATATTAAGTCTGTTCGCCAGTAGGAGTTAGAGGAGAGGGAGGCCAAGAGGCCTCGAGGATCAGGTAGCTTCACTGGTGCCCCTTCCAGAGGGTAGTTTCAGCACGGTAGAGGTCGTCCATTTAGACCTCCTCAGCCAGTTCGCCCAACTTATAGTGGCGCATCTTCGGGGCAGGGTCCTCGTAGCTCTCATATGGGTCGTTCTTCCTTCAGTGCCTTTCCAGCTAAGAGTTCTTCCAGAGCATCATCATTCCAGGGTTCTTCTATGCATGGTTCATCCAGCAGCTATTCTAGTGCCAAGGGTTCCCTTCAGTCCCCATCTCTAGCTCCAGGGAGTTGCTTTGAGTGTGGAGAGTTTAGACATGTATGGAGGTAGTGTCCTCGTCGTCTTGGTAGTTAAGCTCAGCAGAGGGGTCATCCCTCGACTTCATCCCCAGTCACTTCGCCACCCGCCCAGGCAGCTAGGGGTGGAGGTCAGGCAGCTAGGGGCCGCCCTCGAAGGGGAGGTCGAGAAGGTGGATGTCAGTCGCGTATCTATGCACTTCTAGCTAGGCATGATGCTATGGCCTCCGATGTGGTGATCACAGGTATTGTCTCAGTCTGTCACAGAGATGCTTTGGCTTTATTTGACCATGGTTCCACATACTCTTATGTTTCATCATATTTTGCTAACTTTTTAGATATGCCCCGTGAGTCTTTAGTTATGGTTGTTCATGTTTCAACTCCGGTGGCGATACTATTGTTGTGGACCGTGTGTATAGGTCATGTGTGGTGTCTATTGGGGGTTTGGAGACCCGAGTGGACTTGTTATTACTCAACATGGTTGATTTTTATGTGATAGTGGGCATGGATTGGTTATCCCCATGTCGTGCTATTCTAGATTGTCACGCTAAGGCCGTGACCCTGGCTATGCTCGGAGTTCTGAGAGTTAAGTGGAGAGGGTCTATTGAGTATGTACCTAGCAGGGTGATCTCTTACTTGAAGGCTCAAGGTATGGTTGAGAAGGGATGTTTATCTTATCTAGCTTTTGTGAGGGATGTTAGTGATGAGACTCCTTCTGTTGATTATGTTCCTGTGGTCCGTGATTTTCCGGACGTATTCCCTGCAGACTTGCCAGGCCTGCCACCTGACAGGGACATTAATTTTTGTATTGACTTTGTGTCAGGCACCCATCCTATCTCTACTCCACCTTATCGTATGTTACCAACTGAGTTGAAGGAATTGAAAGAACAACTTCAGGAACTCCTAGATAAGGGGTTCATTCAGCCTAGTGTGTCACCTTGGGGTGCACCGGTGTTGTTTGTGAAGAAGAAGGATGGTTCTATGCGCATGTGTATTGATTATCGGCAGCTGAACAAGGTTACGGTGAAGAACCGGTATCCTTTGCCTCATATTGATGACTTGTTTGATCAGCTTTAGGGGGCTAGAGCGTTCTCCAAGATTGACTTGAGGTCCGGGTATCATCACTTGATGATTCGGGATTCTGACATTCCGAAGACTGCTTTCAGGACCAGATATGGCCACTATGAGTTCCTTGTTATGTCATTTGGGCTGACGAATTCCTCAACAACTTTTATGCACCTGATGCATAGTGTGTTTCGGCCTTATCTTGATTCTTTCGTCATTGTGTTCATTGATGACATCCTGGTATACTCTCAGAGCCAGGAGGAGCATGCTCCACAATTGAGGTTCGTGTTGCAGAGGTTGAGGGAGGAGAAGCTTTATGGAAAGTTCTCCAAATGTGAGTTTTGGCTTGGTTCAGTAGCTTTCTTAGGGAACGTGGTGTCCAGTGAGGGAATTCAAGTGGATCCGAAGAATATCGAAGCGGTACAGAGTTGGTCCAGACCGTCCTCAGCTACAGAGATTAGGAGCTTCCTGGGTTTGGCAGGATATTACCGTCGCTTTGTGGAAGGGTTCTCTTCTATTGCTTCACCCTCGACCAGATTAACCCAAAATGGTGTTCCATTCGGATGGTGCGATGAGTGTGAGGAGAGCTTTCAGAAGCTCAAGTCAACATTGACCGCAACTCCGGTGTTGGTTTTTCCTACTGGTTCGGGTTCTTACTGTCACGCTCCAAAACCGAGGGACGGGACCAGTGCCTAACCAAGTGAAGCAGGTCAAGCAAGCCTGTTTAGTCTTTCCTACCTGACCCGTTTTCTCCCCGTGTTTATAGCATACATTATTAACATGAGTTAGCAAGAGATAAATCACAAGCATATATTCATAACAATAAGTCCATTTTCCTCTTTCAACGTTACCAACATTAGATCTTCCAAAACATACATACTAATTACAATATTCACGATACCGAATCATGATTATAACTAAATCCAACAACTACCCAAAATATATATATACACAACCCATATAAGTGTCTACGGAGCCTCTAAGAGTATGAGGTAGTGAACATAGACCCGTCGGCGACAAGGCCCCGGCTATACCTCAAAAGGGACAACATGTACAAAAGAGATCAATATGTAACTACACACGGCCCCCGGGGGGGGGGGGAGTGAGGCTCACCCGAACTGCCGAAGGGAGGAGGAGAAAGAACCACTATCGTCGATCGACGCTACCTTCTACAGAACCACCTACATCCATTAAAAATATGTAGCGCCCCCGATAAAATAGACGTTAGTACCATTAAATAGTACTAGTATATATGAACAAACTTCACTCTAAGTAGAATCAAACAGTACACAAGTAAAAGACATTCATGGAAATCAAACAATGCTGCACAGAAATACAGAGAACACAAATGAGAGTCTCAGAGTTTCTTATTCCAATTTCCTCCTATTGCGGCGCGCAACCCGATCCCACAGTACAATCATATTTCTCCCTTATTCCTTCTCTAAAAACCACCCTTATATCTCTTGTTGCAGGGTGCAACCCGATCCCACTGTATAATCACATTGCACCCTTGTTCCTTCTCTACATACCATCCTTATTCCTCCTGTTGCGGCGCACAACCCGATCCCACTGGACATAGTTTAAATAAGCAACAACAAGCAACAACTCAATCATAAGAATTTCTATCACCAAGAGTATAAGTTCATAGCAACCAGAGAACCATATGAAATCAAGGGTCACAATAACATTTACAAAAATAGTGAGACATGTAAGGTACGCCATAACCATTTAACTTAATTAAACCATTTCGTATTTATTTCCCATCATTTACTACACAGCCTTTGGCACTTGGATATATTTAACAATTTAGTTCGTTACCCTTTTCATTCATTTAGTAGCACTACCCTTCATATCGATAAGTTCCAACATATGATGAATTTTGCAGATGATAGGATAAGCATAAAGAATTATATTTCACAATTTCGAGTATCATGGTTACATGGTAACCAACTAAGAAAATCAGGGAACAGAATCTTACGCCTCAACTCGTTAGAACAATCAATTCAAATATGATCAAGCAAGGAACTCATATCAAATGCTCGGATACTAGCATGGCGATTCTACAAAGATTAAAGTTAGCCATACATACCACGATTTGGGATTTTTCCTTAGATTTCTACCACAATTCACTGGACCTTCTAACCCCTTCAATCTAGTTCACAATGTGGCACAATTGAACTTAGAATTAGGAATAATGATCATGTCTTGAACTCACTTGAGCGTTTTATCAAACACTAGGTGTTCCTTTTGATTAAATGGCCTCTTTTTAGTGGAAGATTACTCTAACCCATTTCCTTTCACTAGATAATGACTAGTTGGTTACATGCATGCATGATTCCTACCCCCATCTTTATGAACTCACCTAACCATATTTCATTTTAACAAAAATCTAGAAAGTATGGTGGATGGGGTAAATGCTTACCTCTTGTAGTGAAGAAAATGGTGTCCTACTCGATCAATTCAAGGCCTGAGTAGTGATGGTGGATCAAATTGATGAAGTTGGGACACTCTCTCACTAGAACCCACTCTCTCCTCTCTGTATTATATCAAAAAATATTTAAAATTATGAGAGATAGTATTAGGCTGGGGGTCGAGTTTTAAAAATTAGGAAATTTGAGCCCCGATGCAGGTTTGCGGTCTGGAATGCGATCGCATTCCGGTTATGCAGTCCGCAAACCTTCCGCATCATTGGCCTTCAGCCGGGCCAAAAAGAAAAGGAATATGCCCGGGTATGCGGCACCTATGCGGTTTGCATACCTGTTATGCGATCGCATAGTGCGCCGCATAACTCCCTCCGCAAAAACTCAGGTGCCATTACGCGACAACTATGCAGCCCGCATACATGATATGCGATCATATTTTTGGGCCGTATAGCTGTCCTCAAAATGGACAGCAATTTGTCCAACTATGCGACCACCGTGCGGTCCGCATACTTGATATGCGATCGCATAGTGGACCGCAGATTTGCACAACTGGAAAAATTCTATACTCTAAGTCCTGGGGTACGTTTCACTCTAAAAAGGTTCGATTTAATAATTTCTATAGTTATATCAACATGGGGATCTATCCGGGCATCGTTTTTAGTTAAAAATTCTATGGGTCTTTAAACTTATACAGTCTAATGTGATGCGTCTAGAGTTGGCTTGGGAGCGGTATTGATGGAGCACGGTAGGGTGATTGCCTACGCGTCTAGACAGTTAAAGGTGCACGAGTCAAATTATTTAGTGCACGATCTTGAGTTAGCTGCCATTGTTCATGCCTTAAAGATATGGCGCCATTATTTGTATGGAGTGCAGTGTGAGATTTTCACCGATCATCGCAGTTTGCAGTATCTGCTGAAGCAGAAGGACTTGAATTTGCGTCAGAGGAGATGGTTGGATCTTCCCAAGGATTATGACCTCACTATTTTATATCATCCGGGAAAGGCCAATGTAGTGGCCGATGCCCTAAGTCGGAGAGAAGAGAGTTTGGGGAGTCTAGCCTACCTTATAGCAGTAGAGCGACTCTTGGCACGTGATTTTCACGCTCTAGGGGGGCAGTTGGTCAGATTGGATTTGTCAGAGCCTCCTCGGGTGTTAGCTAGCGTGGCTTCCGGGTCTTCTCTTTATGATCATATTAGAGCACACCAGTATGATGACCGGCATTTGTTAGTTCTTCAGGACAGGGTCCGTCGAGGTGATGCCAGGGATGTGACTATTGGTGTTGACGGGGTTATGAGGATGCAGGTTCATATTTGAGTGCCCAATGTGGATGGGCTTTGGGAGTTGATATTAGCAGAGGCCCATAGCTCGCGGTATTCCATCTATCTGGGTGCCGCGAAGATGTACCAGGATCTGAGATAGCAGTATTGATGGAAGACGATGAAGAGAGATATTGTTGAGTATGTAGCCCAGTGTCTCAACTTCCAGTAGGTCAAGTATGAGCAACAGAGGTCAGGTGGATTGTTTCAGAGGTTAGATATTCCGGAGTGGAAGTGAGAGCGAATCACCATGGACTTTGTAGTTGGGCTCCCATGGACTTCGAGGAGATTTGACGCTATTTGGGTCATTGTGGATCGATTGACCAAGTCCGCGCACTTCATTCTTGTCAGTACTACTTATACTTCGGAGCGATTAGCTGAGATCTACATCAGGGAGATTGTCTGATTGCATGGGGTTCCGATTTTTATCATTTCTGACAGAGGTACTCAGTTCATATCTCAGTTCTGGAGAGCCTTGCAGCGAGGTATGAGTACACAGGTAGAGTTGAGCACTGCATTTCATCCTCAAACCAACGGGCAGTCGTAGCAGACAATTCAGATTTTGGTGGACATGTTACAAGCCTGTGTCATTGATTTTGGGGGTTCATGGGACAAATTTCTGCCACTCGTAGATTTTTTATATAATAATAGCTACCAGTCCAGTATTCAGATGGCCCCATATGAAGCTTTATATGGTAGGAGGTGTAGATCTCCGGTTGGTTGGTTCAAGCCGGGTGAGGCTAGGATATTGGGCACATACTTGTTTCAGGATGCATTGGATAAGGAGAAGTTGATTCAGGAGAGACTTTGCACGACACAGTCTAGGCAGAAGAGTTATGCGGACCGGAAGGTCCAGGATGTGTCTTTCATGGTGGGAGAGAAGGTACTACTGAAGGTGTCACCCATGAAGGGTTTTATGAGGTTCGGGAAGAGGGGAAAGCTGAGTCCCCGGTTCATTGGGCCTTTTGAGGTGCTTCAGAGGATTGGAGAGGTAGCTTATAGACTTGCCTTGCCACCCAACTTATCGAGTGTTCATCCAGTATTCCATGTGTAGATGCTCCAAAAGTATATTGGTGACCCATCTCATGTTCTAGACTTCAGCACAGTACAACTCGAGGGTGATATGTCATATGAGGAAGAGCCGGTGGCTATTTTGAGTCATCAGGTCAGAAAGTTGAGGTATAAGGATATAGCTTAAGTGAAGGTGCAGTGCAGAGGGCATCCAATGGAGGAGGCGACTTGGGAGACCGAGCGGGAGATACGCAGCAAATATCCTCACTTGTTTGAGACTCCAGGTATGTTTCTAGACCTGTTCGAGGACGAACGTTTACTTAAGAGGGGGAGAATGTAATGACCCGGCCGGTCGTTCCGTAGAATTCGCACTATTATCCCTATTTTTTCCTTTTCATGTATTGGTTATACTGTTTAGGATGTGTTGGAGTTGGTTGGATCGAGTTCGGAATGGTGGTAGTGAGAATTGAGACACTTAGTCTCTAAAAGTAGTCTTATAGTTGGAAAAGTCAATTGGAGTTGACTTATTGGTAAACAACTTCAGAATGCATATTTTATGGGTCGGGTAGCTTCGTTAGGTGATTTGTGTGTTCGGAATGTATTTTCGATATCCGGAGTAGAATTAGGATTGAATTGGCGAAAGTTAGTTTTTGGCGATTTCCGATCAGGAGTGGAAAATAGGCTACCGGGGTCGGAATGGAATTCTGGAAGTTGGAGTAGGTTCGTAATGTCATTTTGGACGTCTGTGAAAAATTTCAAGTCAATCGAAGGTGTTTTGGATGGTTTCAGCATCATTGGTGGAATTTAGAAAATTCAAAGTTCATAGGCTTGAATTTGACGTGATTTTGGTGTTTTGTGTTGTTTTTAGTGTTTCGGAGGCTCAATTAAGTTTTAATGAGGTTATGGGATGTGTTCGTATGTTTGGTTGGTGTTCCGAGGGCCTCCGGATGGTTTCGAGTGATCAACGGGGAGTTTGGAAGGCATTTCTTGCTGCTGAAGTTGCTGTTGCTGTCATTTCCGCACCTGCGGATTTTTGACCTGTTGGCTTCAGACCTGGGGAATGGTTATAGACTGTTAGCTTGTTTGATTTGTTAAATATTTAGAAATTATATACTTTTATGAAATGTTATTAATGATTTGGGAAATTTCGCTAAAGGAAATGTGTAATATTGTGATAGCTGGCTAGCCTATTTCCACGATAGGCGCCATCACGACTGGTTAGGATTTGGGATCGTGACATATTGCAAGATAGATTGGGATTGAAACGCAATGGGTTGAAGATCGACACAGGGTTTCATCGAACAAGGATACGAGGTCAGAATGCCCGTCCTCGAGAACATCGAGTTCATGACCCCGAAATCTCCTCTGACCCTAAATGAGTTTTAGGAAACATTTACAGACCGACTAACAGAAGGCCAAAATATCCGTAACCGGTCGGGTATCACGTTGGGAATCTCGGCACGTATCAACATGAAACCGCCTAATTAGCAAATCATGTGATTTTTTACCTTTTATAGAATTGTACCTAAAGTAAGACTCCCATACTATATAAAGGGGGTCTGATTATTTGTGAAACACATTGTAACAATAACTCAAAACAAATACACTGTTATTTTCTCTTTAAGTTATATTTCAATTGTGCCTTGACACTAAATTAAGTGCATTCTTCTAAAGGGTGGCTCTCCCCCCAAGGCTGTTATTGTTCAATTCTTATGGTTTGAATTTACTTTATCATACTTTATTTCTAATTACAATTTAACTTATCACTTTGTGTCAATATTATCCATGTATTCTTAAAACCACATACAAATTTAATTATTATATGATTTTGAGGGTAAGCAGTCTTATGATAGTCATGTGTAATTTTGTGAAGTCAAGGGAGTTGTGGAACAAAAGTTGGCAATGTTATCACAAGTTAAATTCATAATTATGCTAAAACTTAGGTCAAATGAAGTATAGCTTTTCTCTCAATATAATAAGACTTACGGGGTGATCCATCTACCAAATTGAATGTCTACTAGTCTACTTTCAAATTCATTAAACCATTCATAACTACATAATCGGAATAGAGAGATATTCACGTTTTTGCGAGACTGTGCAGGCAGCCTCTATGAGACCTACATAGGCAGTGGATGATCCTCCAATCTTTAAAATCGGAGCAAGGCTTATTTGAATTCATTATTCGATCCAACCATAACCTATACTCTCAAGAAACATTCTAAATGCATACTCCATGATTATAGAGTAAAAACCAACGATAAAAACATAATGCAATGCGAGAAATCCCATGGTGCTTTCTAGATCGTAGTTCTTCATCTTGTGTCTGTTTTGGAGGATTATTCAAAGCTAAGTAACCTGAAATTTCATCATGTTGTTGCTGATTAAGGTAAATAGAAGCTCTTCTCTTAGATATATGTATATTATAGTTTCAACGCAAAATACAAGTGTTTACACACCAATTTGAACAACAAAAGTTGTTCAAGAAGAGAATACAACTCCTATAGTGTTGTGGTGTGATTGAGG
>ML479401.1:4191-14553 GCA_005239535.1 Nicotiana rustica | reverse complement strand
CTCCTTCATATATATTAGAGTTTCAAGGTGAAATACAAGTGTTTACACACCAAGTTGAACACAAAAGTTGATTCAAGAAGAGAATACAACTCCTATAGTGTTGTGGTGTGATTGAGGATTGTTGTGAGCTACACCAGCTGGGGATTTCAAGTTGTATCTACTACCTAAGGTAAGTAAATCATGTTCTTGGTTGTTTTTAATGTTAATAATGTGTTGGTTGAGTTGTTTGAGTGAAAATATACAAAATAGTAATTGACATCGCATAATAAATCACTATCTTTTTTGTGGGTTCTGGTAAGGCCATATATACAGTTTGTTGTGGCTAGAAATTTTTCTAAATAGTTTGATTATGTTATTGTTGTTTGGTTTAAGCTTATCTATGTTCCAATTAAGTTTATTGAATAAGAAAACATGAAAAACAAGAGGCTGACGATAAAGATTAAGGTGCTAGGTGTGTGGACTATTTTTGAGGATTTTCTTATGATGTTATAGATGTTGTAGGAAGATTCATGGAAAAAGAATTCAATTAAATTATACATTGTTAATCGTAATCGATATTGCCACTCAAAATGGTTGTTAAAGTGATTGGAGAGATTATTGTTAATTATATTGTTGTTGTTTGGGCTGTTTGATGACTTTTAGTAACTTGTGGGATGTCGTACAAATAAGGGAGGTGCTTTCCATATTCTTGTAGAATATTTGTTTCGAAATATGAGAGTTACAACTTCTTGTGGAGTATCGGTTTATGCATTGTAGACGTAAGAGGATCATATTGAGCTAGGTTGACAGTAGGAGAGAAGATTGCAAAGGTATGACAAGGCACTTCCTTCTTTCTTCTGGCATGATATGATGATGACGATGCCCACATAGGGGTATGTTTTAGAAGTATATATATATATATATATATATATATATATATATATATATATATATACACACATTTTTATTTGTGTGTGTGTGTGTGTGATGCATTTCATTCCAGTCGCCTCCAAAGGCTCTCAGATGTTTTAAATTGTATCTTCTCTATCTTTATTTACATTATAGTTCTTATTTATGTTTCCTACCTTACATACTTGGTGTTTTATTTGTACTAACATCCGTTTTGCTTGGGGACGCGGCATTTCATACCCGCGGGTCTTGATAGAGAGGTTGACAATCCTTATAGTAAAGTATTAGCTTAGCGAAAGGTGTTAGTGCGCTCCACTTGCCCCGCAACTGCTTATTTGGTCAGTATGCTTTTGGTCATGTATTGATTGGTATGGCGAGGCCCTATCCCAACTTTTATGACATTTATGTACTCTTAGAGGCTTATAGATAGATGTCATGTATATGGACGCTTGTATGGGTTGGTTAGACTATGTTTTGAGTGTACAAATGATAATATCGTCCTTATAGGCCCGCATGTCACATGTATAAGTTTGTATATCATGTCAGGTCGTCCTATTTGGAGTAATCCCTTATGTTTTATTCTAGATACTTCATGGAAGCCTTTACGACTCATTACCCATGATAGTATGATAAGAAAGATATGTTACCTTGGTACTCGGTTGAGTAAGGAACTAGGTGCCCTTCGCGACCCTTCGATTTGGGTCATGATTAACTTGGTATTACCGTAGTTCTATCCTAGGAAGTCTATAAGCCATGTCTAGCAGAATCGGTTTATAGATGTGTTGTACACCACATTATATAAATAGGAAGCTACAAGGAATGTAGGAGTCTGTTACCCTCCTTTCAAATTTAAATCATGCTATAGAGCAGAGTCATAAGAGTTTGAGTCATGACATATGTTTGCTAATGATTCAAAGATGTTTGCAATTAGAAAGATTAAAACTCGCCAGAGGGTTAATACACCAACATGTAAGGGCACTAATAAACATAGAGTTATTGACGACGAGGACCTGTTTGAGAGCCTATCAGATCGTGCACACAAGATGCACAGATTTCCTGCTTACGACCCTAAGATGGGAATATCAAACACACCTTGTGTTGGCCACAGGAGTATCAGAAGGTAAAAGTATAAGTTTCAACATGTAACAAAAACATGGTGAAGGAGGGTATGAGGTACTCATTTAGTGATGATTATTGGTATTTACAATTAACTTAGAGAAATATAAGCATTATGAGTTACCTTCAACAGTAACAGAAGTATGTAGAATTATCCACACCCATCTCAGCTATGTCTAATGGGAGCTAACAAATACAATTAAAGAGAATGATGTGATATCAAAATTCAGTTGGGGTTAGAGTAACCAAAAATGGTGGATGGATTGTTAGTGTTAGCTGACATTTCTAAAGGGTGTTGCAAACATGGTAATAGTTCACCTTGTGAGACACCCAGATGGTACACTCTAGAATAACATAGTAAGATATGAATATTATAATGGTCAGAAAATTCAGAAAATAGGCACTGGAATGCTAGAAGGGATAAATATACCTTAGTATGGCTCTCGTCCTTAGTAAAAAGAGAATATTAGGAAACCCGAAGAGCAAGTGGATGGAGCACGAGGAGCTAAAAGCGAAAGAATATTTGATTGAAGTTTTCAGAGTAAAGATAGGCAGAAATATTAGCAAGAGAATAAGTAGAGAGTAAATGAAGCATTATGAGTAAGGTGCGATAAATATGTGATAACGAAAAATGAAAATATGACATAATGACACAATCTATAGTCAAGTGAAGGAAAAGACAAGAGGTGACATGCCTTGAGACAATATAAGGGTATAAGCCATAAATTCATACCCTCATTTTGATAAATGAGTTGGTGATTACTAAACTGAACAAGATAAACTGAATATGAATTAGGGAACATAAGTTTTGATAATTGTCGACATCGCGAGAATTTTAGAGATCGCATTTCGACAATAATAGAATGGAAAATAGAAGAAAAACCTTTAAAGGTCATTCAGGAAGACTCTTTCCTAATGCAAGCACTGTGAGCAAAGTTAATCAGTGTGCCAGTTCCACTATGTGTCACCCTCGTGTGTAAGAAATTCACATATCCTTGATACAGATGGATTACCGCAAGCCTAGTTAGAGTCAGGGAAAATGTGAAAAGACTACAAAGAGGAAGAGTTAAAATATTTATAGGTAAACTTCATAGCATTAACTGCTAGTACTCCCCTAAAGGGGGGAAAGTGGTGTGATATGGTATTAAGTCATAGTAATGTGGTTCAAGTAACTATGAAATAGTAAAGGAAGAATGCGGAAAAAGGCGAAAGGAATGAGATTGCAGTTGTTCAGATACTACGGATATGTTACGACTCTAGAACATTATGCAAACACAACATCAGGGAGCAGCAATAAGGGTTCCTACACAGGATTATAGTGATAAATAAGTGCGAATGAACTCTTGATACATAAGGAGCCAGTGCAAGAGGTAAGTTAAGACAAATGAAATAACCCAAGAGGGATTATGGGGAATATTGATATGAGAATGGACCCGAGTAGTTAATAGTTGATTCAGGTAGTTTCTAGTTATGGCTAGGCAAGAGGATATAGATAAATCAGTAGATCGTGCAAGATAATAATAGTGAACCCCAATATAGGGAATTCAATCTCGCGGATATGACATCGTAATCCTTGAGAAGTATTCAAATAGGATTTGGGGTAGTTAAAGGTATTGTATAAGAGTTATTAAAATAAAAGAGAGTGCCACTGGGAAGGCAATCCAAATTTCAGTTCATAAGCAACCTTATGAGCACAAGGCCGCAGAGGTAAGTAACTATGAATAATTAAAGGCGAGTAAGAAGATAAAATTTTTTGTCGGGTATACTATGTAATAAAATCGCATCTTTACAAGAGTTAGAAGGTTTCCCTAAGTACTTCAACGAAAGACTAGCTACAAAATTAAGAAAGAAGGCTTCAAACTAGCATAGTGACCTAAAGAAGAAATGATCTTGCAACAATAGAATCACTACAACATTGTATGCACTCTATAAGAAAGTAGCACCTATCGTGACTAATGAACGCGAAATAAAATCTAATGTAATATTAGAGATCATATGAGTTGCATGAAATTTCAACATGTGTGGGCAATAAGATAAGCCATGTATCCATGCAACAAGTGACAGAACGAGCAGTAAAAGTAATTACTTGCATTTAAGAACAACTGACACGGCACGGAAGGAAATCTATGGTGCTAGCAAGTTAAAGGAATGTTGAGAGTAGTAAAAGTAGATTTGTGCAGTTCACAAGCTAAAGTATAGTAGAGCAACAAGGATTTAGGTAGATAGGGGTAAGGATAAGATGAGGTGGGTGAGAAGGTAGCAAAAATAGGTAAGGCCTCGAGATTAATCCCGTCAAAAAAAAAAGATCATGGCTCCGTAAGTTATAGAAAGCTTAGTATAGCCTTAATGAACTCAGAAGAGTCTAAGAGTAGGAGAATCTAGAAGATATTTTAACGATTCCCTAGTAGTAGAATAAGGGCTTAATTGTGATAAAGAAGAGGATGACGTTTAGGCCTTTGATTAAGTAATAATTTATATAAAAGAGATTTCATGAATTGCACAGAATTAGAATACCCAGCATAAGATGAATCATGTTGGGATACTTTGAAATACGATTATTGAAGTATAGTATCGACCATAGGTGGATCAGAGAAATCACTTCAGATATTCCCCGATGAGACGTGAGCCCTAGTGACAATGTATCACTGTGAAGACCCAAAAGGGTCGTCTTATAAATTAAGACTCCATTCCAGGTTCATTATCCTTAAAAAGACTAATTTTAAATACATCAATTTGCATGCGCAGTCCGGGCGTGGAACCATAAAGCTTTTATGTGAAAGTATGAGAAGTAATAATTTTTAGAGTTAAAACTTGTTTTTAGTTGACTTTGGTTAATATTTTGAGTAAACGGACCCGAATCTGTGTTCCCACAATCCCGGGAGGTCCACAGTAAAATATGGGACTTGGGCGTATGCCCGGAATTAAATCCCAGGGTTCCTACCCTTAGAAAACAATTTTTGAAGAAAATAGTTGTGCTGGTTTTTATAGGAAATAATGAAATGAACTAATGTATGAAATCGTTGGTATCACGCCCGTATTTATGTTTCGGAGACCGGTACAAGATTTTTATGATATTTAAGTCTTATCTATGAAATTCTATGAGATTCGGAGTTGATCTGACATGATTCGGACGTTCGGTTGAAAAGTTAGAAAATTTGAGTTTTCTTGATAAAATCATGAGTTTTGAGGTTGAATTCATAATTTTTGATGTTATTATGATGATTTGATAGCACGAGAAAGTCCGTATGATTTCTTTAGACTTGCGTGCATGTTTTGATTGGTGCCATGAGGGCTTGGGTGAGTCGGGAAGGTTACAAAGTGATTAGAACTTAGAAATCTCAGCTAGTGCATCTGGTGTTTTGGCACAGGCCTCTGATCTCGCAAATGCGAGATTTTTCTTCACAATTGTGAAGCCAACATGCCAGGGAAATGCGACATTTTGTTCGAAAATGCGAACAAGGCCCGGGAAGGCCATCCTTGCAAATGCGAGATTTCCTTCACGAATGCGAAGACTTCAAAAGGTTCGCAATTGCGAAGCCTTGTTTCACAAATGCGATAAATGCAGCCTATGAAGTGGGATTTAAGACGGGATTTTTACCCATTTTTCAATTCCTTCAAACCCTAAACCTCCATAAACGATTTTCCAATGACTCAAACTTCTCCAAATCATAGGCAAGTTATTCCTAACAAAATCCTTTCAATCCTTAAAATCTTTTAACAAGATTTCAACCTAGAATTTTGAGTTTTCATGGTAAAAATTAGGATTTTTGGGTAGAACTTAGGAACTTCGAAATTTGGTAATTTAGACCTCAAATTGAGGTCATATTCGAAAACAAATTGTATATCTGGGCTCGAGGGAGAATGGGTAAACGAGATTTGGTCTGAACCTCGAGTTTTGACCAAGCAGGCCCGGGGGAGATTTTTGTATTTTGATAAGAAAACCATAGTTTTTCATTACAGTTAATCCCTTTAAGAAATAATTGATGATATTGCACCAATTGTGATTAGATTCGGGTTGATTAAAGGCAAATTCTAAAGGAAAAGTTGTGCTAGAGTAGTGATTTGCTTGTGACATCGAGGTAAATGCTTGGTTTAACCTTGACTTGATGGAATAGGAATCCCCAACTTAAATACTATGTGAATTTGCATGTGTGTGGTGTGTAGGTGAGGTGAAGAGTATCTATGCACTACCAAAGTATTTGTTGAACATGATCCCTTCCCCGGTTCCAATTTAATTGATCCCTGGCTTAATTGTTTTATGATCATTGATGTCTACATGTGTACTTGGTTTCACCAACTTGTCGTTAAGTATTGTTTCATATATTTTTGAAGTGTTGGTTGTTCCCTTGGTTTCATTGTGGTACATGAAGATTGAGTCGGTTGACAATGTTTTACTATATATTCTGGTTGTCTGAGTGCCTCCCTCGGCCTCAGATGTAGCGGCAGTAGTAGACACGACAACCGCCTGAGCAAGGCTAGTACATACTGTCAAAATCAGAGCAAAGGTCGCCTGAAGACCTGGAATAACAATGGGCACTGCCAATGCCTGAGCCTGTCCTGCTGGAATACCGGCGGCGGGAACCTGATCTTGAATAGTAGGGGGATCAACTGGTACTGCCCCGGCTGTTGTGCGGGCTGGTCCCCTACCTATAGCGCGGCCTCGACCTCTCGCTGGTCTAGCTGGTGTCTGGTCACCCTGATCAGTAGCGCGTGTCCCCGCCAGAAGTAACAGATTAGCACGACAAAATTTCAAGAAATGAGATTTTTCCTAAGAGTTCTGTAGCCTCTCGAAGATAAGTACAGACGTCTCCGTACCGATCCGCAAGACTGTACTAAACCTGCTCATGATCGTTGAGTCCTATGTAACCTAGTGCTTTGATACCAACTTGTCACGACCCCAAATAAATAAGGGACGTGATGGCGCCTATTATGAAACTATGCTAGCCCTCTAATACGGTGAAATTAACTAGTGAGCTGGTCTGGTACATGGATCTGCACACAGAGGTGCAGGGAGTAAAGTGAGTACGCCAACTCAGTAAGTAACCAAAGTAACTAAAAACTTGAGTGCAGTGAAGAGTATTTATAAATCATATTTATATAAAAACAGTAGTTCAACTTTTGTTAGGAAAACTCAGTATAAAGAAGAGTGAGAAAGCAGTAAAAATTAACAATGTACCCGCCTTTCAGGCCCAACATCACTCATAACAAGGTATCTCAGTCACTCATATCTCCACTATCAGTATGCCATGCTCTTACTAAGCACTCTCACTCAACAAGAACCAGATATCCACTCAATTACTGCAGCGTGCAGCCCGATCCAATACATACATATATATATATATATATATATATATATATATATATATTACTGCGGCACACAGCCCGATCCATATATAATACGCTGCGGCGTGCAGCCCGATCCATATAATAGTCGAATGTGCTCATTGGGGGTGTACAGACTCCAGAGGGTCTCCTACAGCCCAAGCACTATGTTGCTGCGGCGTGCAGCCCACTCAAGATTAGAAAAGAGTCTAAACTATTGAATAGTGATAAACAACGCAAGTAATAGGCTAAGGAAGATATCAATGGATAGAAAATAGATTTGACATGATAGGTTTCAGATAAATATTTGGGGTTTAACTCTAGATAATTCACGTCTACTGTTCAAGTGAGTCTCTCAATCTCACTTGGTTATTAGTTCAATTGATTATCAGAAACTCCTCTCTCGATTAAGTCTCAACCTCACAAGATGAACAAATTTAATCATGTGAAGATTTGCAAGAATTTGTAGTGGATTGGTCTTTAAGGGAACCTTTATCGATTATCTTCCTAACTAAATTTAATCAACAACTCAACTAGCCTCTTCCGATTACTAAGAAGAATTACTGACTTCTATCAACAAAATATAATATAACAATATCAAAAGTTATGCCTCTCTCGATTACATGAACAAGTGAATATAGATGCAACGATTTAAACATCCAAAATGATTCAACACATAAAACTAGGGTTAATCATCCCAAAAAAAGTATCAATACCCCAAATCCTGTCACGACCCCAAAATACCCATTCGTGATGGCGCCTATCGTGAAATCAAGCAAGCCACACATTACATTGCTAAAAGTTGTTTTCAGGAAAAATCATTATATTTAAAGCAAGAGTCTCATTTTTATAAATAATTTAAGGGTTTAATCATCACTGAAAACAGAAGTAAAAAAAAAACCCCAACCCAAATCTAGTGTCACCGAGTTATGAGCTACTATATCAAAATATCAAATACAGATCCGACATAATGTTTTCTGAAATAAATAAAAATGACAGGTAGATAGAGAAAGAGATAATCGAGGCTGTGATCGCCAACAGCTACCGCGATGCCTCCAAAAGAACTCTGACCGCTACTCAGCAACCACTACTGGGTCCCGATTACCTGGATCTGCACACAAGGTGCAGGGGTTAACATGAGTACACTAACTCAGAAGTAAAAAACCCAAACTACGGGCTGAGAGGTAGTGACGAACTAAACCTTAGCAATTTAAATAAGACAGTGTATGAAAATTAGACATGTTAGCAGTTTATCAGAGAATGAAAAAAATAGAATATTCCAGATATGTCCAATATCTTTCACGGCCCGAAATCTCACCTTTCAGACCGTGACTGCGTCTAACGTTGAACCCGCTAGACAAGCCAACGTAAACTACACATTAATATTTTTAAATCAATCCAACAGTAGTAAAATTAATATCCTTCAAATCTTAACTTAAATAACCAACAAACTTTATAACTTTAACATCGGAAATGTAACAATACTCTGAAAATGCGTAATGACATAGTAAAGATAACAGCATCGCATAATCCCTAAATCGGGGTGTCACAACCTCACGAACTATCTAACCTGAGTGCTAAATAAAGAGTATGAAAAGAAATATATAATTGTCTTGAAACTAGGAGAAAAAGTAAGACAATGAGAAATCCAAATGCAGGAGAGACACCAAGGCCTACGAACGCTAGCGGGTATACCTTGAAGCTCTGGGTGGACTGAAGGTGACTCCCTCAATGCGGTCCACTAGGTCCGGATGCGGGATCTGCAAAACATTAAGAAGTGCAGTGTAGCATCAGTACAACCGACCCCATGTACTGAGTAAGTGTCGAGCCTAACCTCGGCTGAAGTAGTGACGAGGCTAGACTTGACAATAACGATAACCTTTCCTATTCTACAGCAGGTAACAGGGATAATACAAGGCAAGAGATAAGCAGATAAGTAAGGGATACGGGAGCAGTAAAGGGGAACAAATGAAATGAAGCAGTCAAATTGACATATAGAAGTGAACAAGGGAGGCAATCTAACACAATAGCCAACGAAACAAGTATAAGTACCATAAATGTAAAGCAATGGCACGACATCACCCTTCGTGCTTTTACACTCTTCCTCACATTGCTATGTAATCAAATATCATGGCACGACATCACCCTTCGTTCTTTACACTCTTCCTCACTATGAAATGTAATCAAATATCATGGCACGACATTACCCTTCGTGCTTTTACTCTCTTACTCACAATGCAATGTACAATGTAAGCCAATGTAAATCATGGCACGACATTAACCTTCATGCATATAATCAATGGAAATCATGGCACGAAATTAACCTTTGTGCTTATAATCAATATGAATCTTGGCATGGCATCACCCTTCGTGCTTTACACTCTTCCTCACTATGCAATGTAATCAGATGTCATGGAACGGCATCACCCTTCGTGCTTTACACTCTTCCTCACCAAACAATAACAAATATAATGGCAAGGAGTACAGCATAGTGGAAATAGACAATTCAAATCACCCGGCAAGGGGAAATCAAACAATTAATAACTCAATAAATGCCCGACAAGGGTCTCAACTATAACCAATCACCTAAATCACATACTCTACACTTGGATTATCATTCGTATCGACATTTCTCAAGCTCAACATCCAATACTTTCAATCAAGAATAAATTTCCAAGTAAAGACAATCTCATAATATGCTAAACATGGAAGAAATACTGCAATTTTTATCGAAGTACACTAACGGGCATGCTTGACTCACATTGCATAGGTACTCGTCACCTCACCTATGCAATGAACATGATAATCACTTAGCACATAGAAAACAGTACCTATTCCCTAATAAAAGTTAGGCAAGACTCTTACCTCGGTCCAAAGTATAGCAATCAACCCTCTAAGACCGTCTTCCCTTTTAATCCGACTCCGAAACAACGACATCTAGGCATAATTAATTCAATAATATCAATAAAGATTCAATAACACAATCCCATAGCCTAGATATTCAATTTCTAGCATTCTTCCAAAAATACCAAAATT